>JABUQX010042308.1:0-32500 GCA_015478945.1 Trachelipus rathkii | reverse complement strand
TGAGATTTTTCAGCTGCTATCGCAGTTACAGAAGTTCCAGGAGAAACTGATTCTTCAAGTTCGAGTATCTCACTCTTTGAATAACAGGAATCTTTATTACTATAGTGCTTGCTCTTTCTGTGGAAAAAGTTTATAATATCTATTCTTCATTTCATTTTTCTTTCTTTTTTAAGTTGAACAAGAACAAAAATGTTAAACTCAAAGTGCAAAACTATAACTACTCACTAGCAACTTGATATTATATCCTTAAAACAATAGATCGATAGGTTTACACTGAAACCACAATGTTATCTCATTCACTCAAACCAAAATTAACAAGCATAAGACAAAAAGGCAACTGCCAGACAGCCCTTCAAAAGTTGGACACTATTCCCTTCAAATTTAGCAACATTGTACCTAATTTGGTACGGCTGTTTTAATAAAATTTATAGTTTTTTCCTATTTATGATTTACAAAATTTATTTCACATTTGTACAACAATTTACAATTTTTTATATCCATGCACAGCAAACTTGATTTCAAAAGAAATTGTACTAAAATTCAAATATCTGAAATAAAATAAAATGTACCGGCATCTGCAAGGTAAAGCTTGACAACTCTGGGCATGGATCAGTTGTATCGAGTTGCCACGAGTTGCAAAAACATGCATTTCAAATAGCTTTTTTTTTTTTCTTCTTTTTTTTTAAGCAGAAGAATTTAAAAAAAAATACATGGAGATATGTATATAAATTTATTTTTTAAATTATATGCGTCACGAATATTACTGAGAAAAAATTCAGATGTAGGAAATAGAAGAGAGTTAGGAGACCACAAGAAATGCATGTAAAATCATGAGTCGAGTGACTCATCGAGTAAAGTCGTCATTAGAATCTAAGTAATGCTGAGAGAGAGAGAGAGAGAGAGAGAGAGAGAGAGAGAGAGAGAGAGATAGAGAATAAAAATTTCTCTCTCTCTTAAATATATATATATATATATATATATATATATATATATATATATATATATATATATATATATATATATATATATATATATATATATATATATATATATGTGTGTGTGTGTGTGTGTGTGTGTGTAAAATTATACCGTTTTCTCTTTCTCCTGTAAAACTTCCTCAAAGGACTTACGAGATATATTCCTGACAGAGACGAATTAGATAAAATTAATTTAACCTCTGCGCTCTTTATATTATTAACTGATATGATGCTTAAAATTTTTTAGTTGCTAAAATATATATATATATATATATATATATAGCAGTATATATATATATATATATATATATATATATATATATATATATATATATATATATATATATATATATATATATATATATATTTATATTTATATCATCATCATCATCATCATCATCATCATCATCATCATCATTCTCTCTTTTATCTCCAGATGAGAGTAAGGTGCGTAACATGCACCGGAAACAGAAAAGTAGTAGAAGAATATAACGCAAGTCAAAAAGAAAGCTCAGCTTTACCGCCCCCTTTATACCCTTAAGTGAGTACTCGTTGCAGTCACAAAAAAACACCCTAAGGCTTCATGGGACTGCGACAGCCCCTCACTATGGCATCTCGTCAATGTAGGGTTCATCCCTTGCCCCAGGTAGATCACAACTATACCCGCTCACAAAATCCCGCCATTCACTCTTATTATGCGCCTTTCTTCTCATATCTGAAAAATTCACAATCCTCTCCTTCAGGCATTCCTTTACTTACTCAATCCACTTTTTCTTCGGTCTCCCAGCCGGTCGATTCCCAGCACACTCACCACTATACATCCGCTTAACCAACCGACTATCATCCATCCTTTCCATATGACCAAACCATCTCAATGTATTCTCGTTTATTCTCTCATTTACGCCTTTCTTCACACTACACAACTCTTTAATACGTTCATTCCTCATTTTATGACTTTTATGGTAGTCCGCGATTCACTTTGCTTTTTTCAATCGGATTTTCTTCTAGATATACAAACCTCTTCAGTAATACTCCCATCTCTCTTGATCTCAAAAAAAAATTTCTGGTTGTTGGCATAAATAATACACCTATCTTTCACCCATTACTCACTCATCCTACTCATTCACATTCCTCATACAAAAATCTCTCATTTCTCACATTTCCATCACCTTAACCACAACTGAATACCTCTCATCTCACCCTTCATAATGACAAAGATATAATTTCCGACTCACTCACTTCACAAAATAAAACCTCCGTAAACCCTTCTATTTCTCTCCCACAACCTCCCTCTCAGATTAAACACCTCATTCTACCTTTATACTCAGATGATATGTCACTCTCTCACAACATTTTATATAGACTAGAATATAATATACAATCTCTATATCACATCTGCTACGGAAATTCACCCACAGTCTAAACCAACACTCTCTTAACTCCATCTCTTCAGCTCACACAACCCCTTCAGAAAACTTAATTTTGCCAACTAATAACACCCACATAAATAACTATCTTTACCCAGGCAGTATCCTCATCGCATGCATTCAAGGCCAAATATTAATAGACATCATTAATTTAAGCAATTCCCACCAAAACATTACAAAAGAACACCCTTATTTTCACTGCAAACCTCATTATAGTCCTAGATGATCCAATAAAGACCGTTATTACATACCTTGCTATCTCTGGCCAAGGCTTCTCCACAACATAGATCGTATCTGCTAATAAAGAAATTCTCACTTCCTCTATAAAAGATGTTTCTAAATAGGACGCTCTTTTACATGACCCAATATTATTCGATAAATTACTTCAACTTCTACTCTCATATAAAGACGTCATCGCTCTCAAGGATGACGAAGTGCCCATTTGTCTTTTACAAAATTCTCTCTTCAATTAAAACCAGGCTTCCCAAAAGTACTATATTGCCCACAAAATCGACTTCCCCACAAATATCTCACATTTAGATAGATGAATGGACTACAAACTCTCTCTTCAAAAGGGTTACATAAAACGAATCTCCTCTCCACATAGCTCATCTCTACTTGTAATGCCCAAAAAGAATTACTCTCCCCAGAATTGTAGCAGACTATAGACACATCAACTCTCACACAATTTTAGACCACTACCCTCTCCCATGTATAGACGATTACCATAACATATTATGCAAAAGCTCTCTATTTACCACTGTTGACCTCCTCGATGCATATCATGCCCTAGAAATCGAAGAGGACTCCCAAACGTGTCTCGCATCTCGCATCCAAAAGGGACAATTCTGCCCCACTAGACTAAATTTTGGACTCTCAAACTCACCTCCTGTCTTTGCACTCACAATGGATCTAGCTCTATCTCTCTCTCTTTCTCTCTCTTTCACCTTTTAGTCACAGCTTGCATAGAATTTCTCGACGACGTCTTAATCTCAATCCACACAATATCCTCTCATTTTCAAAATATCACTAAAGTTTATGACTCGTTTAGGAAAAATAGCCTTCGCATTAAACTCTCGTAATACAATTTTCTCAGAACAAGTGTTCTTTTCCTTGGTTTTCAAATTTCAAATAATGGCATAAGCCCTCATTCCACCAAGTTAATAACACTTCAATTATTATCACCTCCCACGAATACTGCGGAAACACGTTCACTCATGGGTTTCCTAAATTATTTCGACCATTTAGTGAAGAAAACGCACAGTTTATCTGGAACCCAGAACACCAACACGCATTTGACACTCTCAAACAAGCTTTACCTCTTAACCCACAATTGGCCTTTCCAGACTAAAGCAAACACTTTTACCTCAACATAGACGCCTCTCAAAAAGGTATCGAAGCCGTTCTCTATCAACACGATAAAAATGGTAAAGAAACACTACTCTCTTTTATCATTCGCTCTCCCTCTAAAGCGGAAACAAATTATAGTACACTAGAGCAAGAAGCTTAAGCAATAGTATTCGCTCTATCCAAATTCAAAAACATAATTCTTGGATACCCCCTTGCAATTATAGCTGACAACTAACCACTGATCAACCTTTTTAGACACAAACAACTCACGGGTCAATTGGAACGCTGGAATTTATTTATACAAAGCTTTAACCCACAAATACAATATAAGGCTGGGAAATTTAACGTCATACCTGACTATCTCAGTCGCAACCTACCCACACCCTCCTACAACCTCCCACAACTCACTCATCATTTTGTCACTCACCTCATACCCCCACAAAAATCTTTTCTTCTCATACCTGAAACTTTCACTACAGAATAAGCAAAGTGCCCTCGGTTAGGAGCCCTTTACAAACGTATGAAACTTTGAATCTTCCACAACATCACCCCTTCATCCCTCATCTCCACATGTGATAATCCAAGATGTTTTATACTATAAAACTCTCACTGATCGGCACTTGTCTGAAGTGCTAGACTCTTTGATATACTCGGTAATCGAACACAACCATTCAACTCTAGCTTCAGGTCATTGTGGTTCTGAAAGAACACAGCACAGACTACAGAAACGATACACTTTTCCCAAATTACGTACCCTCATTAAACAATTTTGTGCCGACTATGATTCGTGCAATAGAGTCAAAGGTACAGTTCCCAAATTCGCCCCCATCAAAGAATACTCTCTGAGAATTGAACCATTCTCAAAAGTAAACTGCGACATCTTAGGTCCTCTCCCGCTTTGTCACATTTCTCAAACTAAATATATTCTCATCTTCAAAGACCAACTCACACGATATGTCGAATTAGTCCCATTTAAACAACATACTGCTAAAGACATTACTCAAGCCCTCCTAGATCGTATAATTACGAGACAGTGCACACCAGAAGTTTAAATATCAAACCTAGCCCCAGCTAGAATTCACATCAGAATTCTTTAAACAAATTTGCTCCCAGTGGAGAATAAAATCCCTCAACTTAGTTGTTAGACACCCTCAATCAGACGTTCTCTGTGATAGATAGTCTCTAAAAGTCGCAAACTTTCTCAGACACTTTGTTAACACAAATCACAATGACTGGAGAAAATTTTTACCTTTCGCGCAAATTTCTATAAACAGCACTTTCAATTCCACTATCGGCACCACACCACATTTCCTCCACTACTATGACAAAAGATTAAGATGGCATCTCCATAATTACAAATCACCTTTCAAAACTTCCAACACTACCCCCATCAACATCAATGATCACATTGACGAACTAGCGGAAAGAGCGAACATTATCAGAGACATGGCTAGGCAACACTTATTAGAGTCCACACAAAAACAAATCGATACACAACACCAAAAAGCTTTACTAAAAGACATACACATCGGCAACTATGTCTATATATTAGACATAAAGGAACTTCATCAATCTCCAAAATTATTTCCGAAATGGACAGGTTCTTTTCTAGTTAAACGCCTCATTCCTTTCCCCAAACTCCTCCTTTAATGCCTAGATACCTCAAAAGAATTTATAGCACACACAGACAATGTAAAAATCGCCCACAGCACCCCTCCCTCAGTACCTCCACAGCAAACTAACTCAAATCAAACACAAATTCAACCACAACCTCATTCTTCACCCAATACCCTCACACAAAATCAACCAAAATTATCCCCCACCGATTCCCCTTTTCCTCAATCACCAACCTCTCCTTCTTATACCATTTTACTTCCTCCCCCACAAACTCCTATCCCTCCCCAACCATCAACTCCACCCTCTTATATCCCACCACCTCAACCCCACTCTTCCCCTAAAATCATCTCTCCTACTCATACATACACTCCACATTCCAGAACACTACCTAGAACAACTCTCTTTTTCCAATATCACCAATACAATCAACATCTCACTCCCGTATACCCAACCTTTCTCCTAGCTTAGACATATTCCACGCTCCACCACCTCTTCTATCTCCACCTTTAAAGGAAACAATAACGCCCCAACCTACTCACACCCATTCCAATATATTCCCACAGACCACCTACCCATAAAAGATACATCACCTTCAGCGCCCCCCGATTATTATAGACAATTTGATCCAAACTATCAACCACCTCATTATAAGCACCCCCCACAACCTCTTTCAATGAAATTACGCAGTCAGATTAAATAACTTCAACCCCAACAACCACAAACAACTTCTATTCCTCCATCCTCTACAGTCCCATCTCTTTCTTCAGTAACAGTCATACGAGGAAACAAAACATGGCTCCTACCACCAAAACAACCCAGCTCTACCTCTCTTTTCTATACATAAACCTCCTGGTCCATCCCAACCATCCATTGATTCTCCACTCCCTCTACCACCCAAAAATATCCCTCTTCCAGCTCCCATCAAACAAATTTCCTCAACGCTGGGAAACATTTCATATCAATATGAAAAAGACAACACAAATCAGCATCATTTGAACAACTATAAGGCTTATTTATGTTAACACATTATCAACCTAACAATAAAAAAAGGATAAAAAAACAAGGACAGCGTTTTATTCCGCTCTTCTTTTCTTCTTTTCTTTTATATGGACTTCAATCTCAAAAACACAAGTAGAAAATGGCAAATCGAGACTATTTCCTGGGTATATCGCTCAAAACATGGGGAAAACGACATTCATACAAGGATCTGTAGACATAAGACTGAACAAGCAGTGCCCAACATCACTATACCAAGAAATTCAAATTGTTGTATTGTTATTATTAGCTAGTAGAATATATTATATTATTATTATAAATATATAACCTTATTGAAATTCAATATACAGTCTTCTACTAAGCAAGACAATTTCATGATCTATTACTACAGGATGTCCTGAAAGAGTTCACTATAAATTTTATTATTTATTTTATTACTATTACTATTTTTTTTATTATAACAATATTATTGTAAAATCGGACCCACGTCTCTCTCTCTTCATCTCTCCTCTCTCTCTCCTCTCTCCTCTCTCTCTCTCTCTCTCTCTCTCTCTCTCTCTCTCTCTCTCTCTCTCTCTCTCTCTCTCTCTCTCTCTCTCTCTCTCTCTCTCTCTCTCTCTCTCTCTAGAAAATATAATGAACCTACAAACAATACCAGTATATGTGATATATGTATAATCATATATATATATATATATATACTATATAATATATTATATATATATCGGGTGATTTATATATATATATTATTTCTATTAGTTACTATATATATAATATATACATATTCATAATAAATACATTTATATATAAATCTAATATATAATAGCTCAATATATTATTATATATAATATATATATTATATTATATATATAATAGTTTATATACTATATAATATATAAGTATATATATCTTATATATATATATATATATACGTATATATATTATATTAGTATATACTATATAATATATCATGATATATATATAATCTATTTCTATAATATATATTATTATATAGATATATATATATCTATATATAGTATATATATCATATATCATATATTATAATATATATAATTATATAGTATATATATAATTAGTATTATATATATATCTATTATATATTTATACGGGTATATATACTATATATTTATCAAATATATCGATATATATATATATAATATATATATATATTCTAGGTATATATAATATATATATAATATATAGGTATACCTCTCAATACTCTACTACTGACTATACTATTACTATATATATATATCATACTCTTACTTCCTCTCTCTCTCTCTATTCTTACTATATATATATATATCATCTTTATACTATATATACTATATCATATTATATATATATATCACCACCTTATTATTAGGGTAGAGATATATTACTTTATATAGTCCGGGGCCGGTTTATGTGTAGGCTAATGAGAGGAAGCTACGGGGGTACTAGCGACGGGGTGTAGTGCCTGCCCGAACGCGGGGCTCTTACCTACCTCATAACGGAGTAACATGTAGGCGGGGGGAGTGAAGGGACGATGGGCAAAGTAAGGTAGGTACTGGCCAATGTGTATATCAGGCGTGGGAATACATTAGGCGGAAAATGATACTTAAAGGTCGGATCGACTAGCGTATCGGAGGGGTGAGAGATGAAGAGAGCGCCGGTTTTTGGTGAGGGAGGAGTGCTTTGGGTATTAAATGTAGTAAAAGAGAAATGCCAATTAATTAAAATTAGCAAGAAATAGAAAATAATTTAATCTACCGTAGTATACGATCAAATTGATATTTATTAAAGCGCGAAATAAAGTTCCCAGCGTAGGAAGTTCGGGAAGTAAAGATGGAACAGTACAGTACATTGCTTCACATTATTTGTATGACAGCAGTTTAAAAGAAGATTTAAGTCAGTATGACTTTTCTACATCTGTTATTTTAACACAAGCCGCATCTTCGGTTTATAAAAGGTTAGATATTATCGTCACTTATTCACTTCATTTTATTATTTTTACCATGTAAGATTAGAGGGAATGTTATTTTACTATTTCGATTATTATTATTATTTAAATTTTATTATTATTATTATTATTATTCATTATACTAAGCTTTCTTTTATTAATATCCTATTAAATACTTTATATTTTTTATTTTTTTTTATTCATTTCAATTAACTAAATCTGATTATTATATTTTGAGTACCACATCATTTATAGTTTAATATCACTGAACACGAGCGTCAATTTTCTGAAATATCAATTTACAAGAGAAAATAGAAGACATGATTTTATCACAACCCTGATGTCACGTGGAAACAACGCGGGTTAATGTACGAATTGATTCTGCATATACTTTGTGTATCATTCTATTTTTCGTGAATGACAATTCTGGAATATTATTTTAGTATTTATATATGAGAGCGACGAATGTTAGTGTTTTAAGTGGTTATGACGATATTATGGTGATGAAGTAATGAGAACCACTATTAATAATTCAACACGGGCGAATAGATTACCAGTTTTTAAAACGTCGATAATATTTCATATATACATTGTGATTCAATTCCTTTATCCTTGCCGAGCGAGTCTATTGGAGTTTTTTTATGCAACACCACGACGTCAACCGATAGTATGAGCATACTTTATACGCGAGGTAGTTATCAAATGCACATAACGTTCTGCTTCACATAACATATTAGTATGAGGCATCTTTTCATTTATTCAATATATATATACACTATGTAATATAATTTTGTAGGTTCGATCAGGAAGTTCTTTTTCTCCCGGTCTATATTAAATCTAAATATCACGTGAGAGTTCTGGATGTAACTTGAAGTGTGTACCCTACACTAACATTTCTGTCTGCTTCACATAATACTGATTTAGGTGTCGATATTTGGCATTAACTTTTTTCCCCATAATCATTCGAAAAACTCTCGGTAATTTCCTATTTAGGCCTTACGCGTCCGTTTGGCCTAACACCCGTATTCAACATAATGGAGGTAGCTTTCGTTACTATGCTGCGTTTTTATCATAAATAAATAATAATAATAATAAATAAATAATAATATATAATGACTAATAATAATAATTTATAAATATTCGTAATCACTCTAATTAAGTTTATGTTTGAGAACAACGCAGATCGAGCGGATTTCGCCGTTCTTTTCTCTCTTAATATAATATGTTATTCCTCTTACTCTCGTACTCTCTTCTTAGAGATAGATTTTGGTATCTATATATTCTAACCAGTGGAGAGCGAGGTCAAATACATGACGAGGTGAATATGGACATGAGTGCATCTCTGAGTTATCTGAGATGGTTAGTGTAATGCCAAAGTGACTATTAATAACCGCAGAGAGTAAAATGCCCTAATCTTACTTGTCCTGCTTATTTAGGCATATGGTTTGAGTAATTAATATATGCAAGTCATTTAACCTCTGTGTAAGTTTTGACTTTTTTGTATTTAATCCCTAATTTTGTTTTTTGTGGTAAAAAAATTTACGGATATCGATAATATATATTAGAGTATTAGACTATAAATATATAATATGAAATATTATAATCCTGAAAAATAATATTTAGAATTTAAATATTTCCAACTTAAATAAATTTACATTTTTCTCTTCAACTTCTACATCTTCAGGTCCCTCTAGCTTTACATACATTTAATTCATGTTCTCTAAACCATTCTGATTTGAGTTTATAATACACTTTCATTCGTTATGTATATACAACAACTTAAAGTTTTCTTTTTATCATATAATTTTACACGTCTTAACATAAGTATTGTACTTATTACTTACAAACTAATAACAAAAACAATTTACGGGTACACGTACTGAAGAATGACTGTCTAAGTCCTAAGAGTAAAGGTTGCCAAATATTTCACTCTTTATATCGTAAGTTTCAGAGTAAGGTTGACTGAGCACAGTAACTTTGCTCACCGCACCGCATCAGAGTAAGCGTACCACGCACCGCACCCGGTGCGTCAGCCAACCCTATTGGGGAGGTACCAAATGCAATGTAAGAATTATTCTTACTGAAAAAGATCTTTATTGAATAAAAATAAGCTTTTGAAGCTAATGTATTTGTCCTTTTAAAATATTTACTTTTTGTCACTTATACAAAGGATTAGTCTATCTGGAAATTTATGTAAATTGAATTTTTTAGATGGAGAAAAATTTTTAACTTCTTCAGTACATTTTGCATCTCTTCATAACATGAGATTTTCAACAATATTACCGATTGGAAATTTTTGTTTTTTCAGTAGTAAACTATTTTTTCATGCACCAAAACACCCTTTTTCGCTTTTTTCAACAATATTACCGATTGGAAATTTTTGTTTTTTCAGTAGTAAACTATTTTTTCATGCACCAAAACACCCTTTTTCGCTTTTAAAGCATTAATTTAATAAAGCTTTGGAGATTCATGTTTTCACTGCAACTAATTAAATGTTGATAGTTTTCTGGTACAAAGAAAGATGATCAAATACCTGAATTAGAAGACTATTATTATTATTCTCAAAACTGTATTTAGTGAGCGATAATATGACTACTCCGCTAAGGTTTAGACGGCATTAATATTGATATAAGTGCGAGAGTACAAATTCATAATACTATTGAGTTATTGGAGGGACAATATTTGTCTAAAACTAAAGACATTCATTAAGATTAATCATATCACACGTATCACCTACAATGTGCGCTTGTTAACTCTTTAAATATAATATTTAAACCATTTAAAATGATAACTAAACTGTGTGCCCATTGTGCTAGGATCTTATTGAGAATAACGATTTTGTTATGTGAGAGGGTTAATCTACCATTCTTTAAACATTTTGGCTAAAGATTATTACTTATACATGATATTCGATTTTTCTATAAACTCTTATAGATATCTTGATCATATTTTGGCATTTCTTCCTTTTAATGTTATCACTGACACTATTTTAAAGAATAATTAAATAGCATTGTTTCATCCATAAAATTCAGATTCAATTGTGTGTGGATAAGGATAAGAAACTATCATTTAATAGTGCTACATATGCGTTACATTTGAATACTTAATTTTATTTCTTATAATATTTTATTCCCAAAGAGAAAAACATATATTATTAATTTATTATTATTTAATCTTATATTTTTTTTATTTGATTATATCTTATTATTATTACTTAAATTAATTGTTTATGGAATTTCATCGGTAATTATATTTTTTGTTATGTGTTTTTATTATATTTATATCTTCAGTGATAATCCCCAAGTTATATTTCTGAATCTTTCTCCGAACAGTGGATGTTTGGGTATTTGTAAAGTCCAAAATTAGAAATGCCCTACAACAAAAGGCGTCAATGTTATAAACTTTAATATACTTTCGACTTATTATTGTATTCTTGCCTATTACTGAAAGGATGTTTTTTTTGGATACATTACGGGGAAACCTTTTTTGCTAGTTTTCCAATGCAATCTCATAATTGCGTATAATGTTGAGTTTAGGACGAGCTTTAAATCTAGTCTAGCTACTCTATTAATGCCGAATATTCTACCTAGTATCTGCTCCTACTAGAGACCTAGTTTATTATATATTGGAAAATAGGACCACTTACAACTCATTTCATTGCTGATTTGTGATATATGTCATTTGGATTGAGCATGGATAGAAATTTGTATTTATTTTATTTGTCACATTTAATTAGTTTTATTAAATGATAAATCTATATTCACAATTAGAAAACTCTCATTTTTATTCGAGTTCTCTATTTTTGAAAATGTTGAGGATTTAATTCGCTTTTTTGTTAATATCTTACATAATATAAGAAATATATTTTACTTTTACACAATCTTAATAATTAAAAATTTGGAAATAAATAATGGAAAATATAATGAATTGAGTATAATGAATTTGAATAGGTTGTGATGGTTGCAGGATATATCGGTTTTTTGAAGTTGAAACTTCTCTCCTTCTACAATTTTCACCAACATTCAAAATCAGTATTAAAAAAAGAATAGTATTAATTTTTAATACAAAAAGAAGAGTGGACTCAATATTCGTCATGTGTTCAAACAAGGATAATGGATTCTTTGTATGTTAATTTATGTGAACATCTTGGTATGCTGTAATAAATGAAATCATAGTAATATATAGAGAGGCAGAGATTCAGTGCTAAAATACTTAGCAAGTATTAAGAGAAAACTTTTAGTCCATAGAGAGCGCATGCCAGTTCAAAATAATATTAAATGTATTTTTGCATACAATACTTGAAAGTTATCCATATATATATCTGACTGGTATGGAAATGAGGAACATCCATGAGGTTCAATCTTCTTGACAAGCGACTACAACAACTAACAGGATGTCAGAGAGAGTACAATAAATTTCAGTTTGATGAACTCACAAGATGATATTCAATATAAAAATAAAATTTTCGTATATATACGGCACCTGATTATAAAATTAGGTTATTAGAAAGCTTTAATTTAGGATGTTTACCTTATAAATAAATAAAAAACTGAGCAATTTTTGTGTTAATTGGAAATTCTGTAGATCTCGCGCTTAGAAATTATAATAAATATTTCAAAACATTTTTGATGAAGTCAATTATTGAAGTTGTCAAAAGGAATTTGAGTAATAGATCGCAGTGACAATTGTGTATTTAACCGAGTGATGTTGCCCTCTCAGAATTTCTTACCAAACAAGGGTACAAAGAAGAGCATAATCGTCTATGATTTTGCGCTTATACAGCCGATCATTAATAAGTAATTATCCGTGTAGAGCACATAAAAAAATTTACCAAGCACCATTCGACTACCATTTACAAGAGGTGATATAATAAAATGATTACAGGCACATACATGGATTCGCACAAAGAATCTGAAAACTTTTTCCCACTTTAAACTCATTAATTATTATAAATTGCTTTTGCAAAAAGGCTATCACATAGTTATCCATCCGTCATCTTCCAATCATAGACTAATCATATCTTTCCTCGTTTTTCCTCTATTAACAGTTGTGTGAACGGTCTTGCCGCAATAGTTCGACATGGACAATACACAGATATAAATACGTGCTATAGAAAATTTACTTTATTACATCTTGAGTGATGAGCTTCGTGCTGCACAATAAATAATAAGAGAATAACAAGATCGCTATATAAGGTCTAGATTCACATAGTACCATCCCGTGGTCGAGGCACGTTCTGGATTGAACCCTTTTCACTGATAGGTTGTAGAAGTTGAGTCATAAGATGGAGTTCCATTCCCCTTTGTTAGACGGCAATGGGTCCCTCCTCATATATGTCTTCCACAAATCCCACCATGGTCACAACATTCTTATTATTTTGACTATCAACTTCGATCTTCATTTCCTGCTGAAATAAAAACCGGTGGGAAAGTCATCTGTAAGGTACCTGCCTACAGAAGCTGCTTTTTCAATGCCCGCCCTTTGCCTACAAGACGAAGTGATCCTCGCGCGCCACCGAATTGGCCACACACCATTACTATATATCTTATTTTAAAAACATCAACCGCACCATCCATAGACTCTTCCATCTATGCCAACGAACCATAACTTTGAGTGATGGCGACTTAAACTTATATCCTCTCATCTGATTCTATAGCTTTTCTTCACAATCCACACCACAGTCTCCCTAATCACAGTTTATTTCTCAATTATTATGCCATCGAGTAACATAGTAGCATGTTGCATGGAGATAAATGGGAGGTAAGGGATGGGAGTTAGTGGATTAATAGACTCATCGGGTTACTGTTTAATTACAAACGTCGAGGTCCAGTGGTTCTGAATCCCGCTGATATAAGAGTAAAATCTTCTGTGAACTTCATTCAATTTAAAAATAATCACTAATTATGAATCTGTTGGACACGAAGAGTGAATGGTCGGAATCTATTGGTGAGGGTAGTAGGTTGTGGGCTTTACCTAGGGGATGAACCCCATATTGACGAGATAAGCCACTAAAGTGAGGGTCCTCGTCGCGGTTCTAGGTAAGCTCAGGTAGTGGATTTCTTACTATAATTTGCGACAACGAATATTTCTCAACTGAGTGGTTATAAAAAGTGAAAGGTAAATGAGAGGGGCCTTTTTCTCTCCGACATTGCGTCATGTTCTTAACATACTTGTTTTATCTCGGCGGTGCATTGACGTTGCTATATACCTCACCCTACCAATTACTGGGGATATAAGGAGGTAATAGGATAATAATAATACATAATATAATAATAATAATCTAGATTAATTAATTAAAAAATATATCTAATTAATATAATAAATGATTCAAATGGATTATAGTAAAAATAAAAAATAATTCCTTACTAAGTACATCAACAACCTTTAAAATCAAATTACATGTATTCCTCTAGAGTTTTAGTACTGAAATAAATGTTTAATACTTATTGAGCTGTTCAAGCCTATCAATTACGTTCATAAGTCCGAATGTACTTGCTATGCTGTTATTGTTTTTTAGCGATTTCAGTTTTATTAATAGTAAATGTGAAGTAAATTCATTCACATCTTTTTTCACACCACATAACATGAACATTGACAGTACCACAAATAAATTCAACTAATCAAATCAATCACAACATACAAAAACTACAAAAGAAAGCAGAGTTTAGTTACCAGAGAGCTTCACTAAGGGAACCGTATATTCGTATCGGGTGAGGTTCCGTGTTTTCGTAAAAGTCTCTGGTAAATCCAGTAGTTTTGACCTTGATCTGCCCAGTTTGCCCACGTTAGAGAGCTTGTACGCCCTCTACTTTTCCCTGTTACCGGTTACCATTTTCACCTAAACTCTGCTGTTATGGCATGAGTTACCATATATACTATTTACTACGATAAATTTAGCACTTATATTCATTGAGACCAGTGCAAGAATTTATAAAAAGTAAAGAATTGCTTCCATTTAAACTTCCATCATTTAAGGTAGCAAAGACATACACGGGGAGTTAGACATAAATAACTTGAAAACAAATAAACATTAAGATAAAATATACTCGACTCTTTGTGTGCTGTGATAAAGTGCTCAAAGAATTATATTACTGATAGAGTTACTCAATACTCATAATAAGAAAACCTCAATATCACGAGATATACCTTTAAGTACCACCCAAGCTAAAAGCAGAAATAAAAACCTCAGAAACTCAAGCATTTCCTCAACTATCCAGAAAGATCCCAAACCTAAAAGTAAACAAAATTAACAGACATTCAATTATATTAATTATCATTACTATATTTATTATTTTGTTAATTATATATTACTTATTTGCAAAAACATATCTAATAAACTATTTCAAATTTATTATATTTATAATTTTATAGGAAATGATATCCTCACTACTCTAAACTATTAAGTAAGGGTAATTGAGTAATTTATTTTCTGTCTGCTTTGGATAATATTATACGTCCACTATATTGAGGTACCTATATATCATAATACTGAGTTCATAATATTGGCATTAACTATGAACTATGAATCGCATCAATAGCACACTATGGAATATAGGGCTCACTTTTATCTTCATATCTCAATGTGCTCATAGATGTACTCATTAATGAGGTAAAGCTGCGCTTGCTCTTTACCTTGTCACCACGTTGCTGGTACAGCAATCGGTTGACCTCGTTCGAACTCTCATCCTGCGAGAGGACACTGGTTCAAGTTCCTCCGCGCAGCACATCAGAGGTTTTTTTGAATCTTTCTGCGAGGGGCAAGGAACTTAAAACTCTGTTTGTGCAGTAACGTTGGTGGACGTGCTTCGGTTCTGGGCATAGCGGCCTAAAAAGTTCGAGTATCTTCACCTGTAGGCCCGCGCCGTGCCTACCCCTCACTATAGTAAGGGGATAAAGAACAAGATAGAGAGATCTATTATATATCGTTGCTTAAATGCGTTTGTATGCTCTTTATATTATATTGAGATATATTATCATAGAAAATTTATTATTGAGATGAGATAGTACTATACATATCCTATTAGTTTTATATGTTAGGTATATGAATTTATAGTGTAGTCTGTTTACTTGCTATATATAACATGATTATTAATTATATAATTAAATCCTTATGAATACACATGGTATTAATCTTTACAACGAAGTTTTAAACCATTTTATTGCTGGGTATATGTGCTGTTCCTCCTGATAAGAATCTTGCTTTTTGAAGTTTTAAAGGGTTATAGAGTTATTCACTGGTCGTCTTCCGGGCACTAAGTATGAAGATATAAGTCGGATATTCTAAATATATACTCAATTCTTTAATAAGTATATAGTGAGATATTCAATTTGTTTTTTTGTAAACGACTCTTAGTTGATGAACCAAATTTTATTTAATTGCCGGCTCAAATTCAGCTCCACCATCATAAAACTACATGACTCCGGTTCCATCATCATAAAAAATATATGACTTCAGATTAAACTCCCTTCGTGATATATAATATATCTAACTATGGCTAAACTGTATTTAAAGTCATGTGTCCAGTTCTATTGTTTGGCACCAAAGTATGTGTGCGACATTACTGTCTATAAACACACTAATATTTTTAAGACATTATCTTATTGGGATAATTAATAGTGTCCAATAATATCATTACGAACTTATATTTTAATTTTGCAACATTTGGCTGATATGAATAACTCAGGGCTTTTCGCGATAGGTGTGTGTGTATTTCATTTATTCTTGTATTATTTTCATAAATATTATATTCACGATAAATGAGAGCATTGCTTTCCAACTCCAACCTCATCTTGCTGCTATTAATATCCTATCTTCAACTACATTTTTTGTATCGCGTGCATGTGTAGAAAACATGGAAATCTTCTTTTTGAGGTCTCCCCTACCGCATTAATACTCCCTGGAGAGTTTTGCCCAGTGTAGAAGATATGAAATATCATGGATTCCTATATATTAAGATGGATAATTACTGAAATCTGGCTATAACAAAAATATTCTGAGCAACGTGGCTTAGGTATCAAATAAACTCTTTTACTTCAAATCTCGCCCGAGAAGTGTTGTAGAACCAGACTCAATATGGATAAAGCCCAAAACATTAATTTGCATTACGCAAGATTGAATACAGTAGTTGAATTACAGGAGACGGTGTGTAGTATTAATTAAACACACTACTTGAAGTATACTTCGATTTTTATAAATAAGTATATAAAGACCTATTTAATTGCTAAGTTACCCAGTATAACCTCGTTATATAAAGAGTATATCAATACTTACTATACTAATAGTACCCACGTTCATAGGGATATATCTATTGAGATAATTTTTTATGTACATGTTATAATATTGTAACAGTTCTAATTATTTAATCATACTAAGATAGACAGTTATATATTATATCAAACACAATGATATGAGTTATAAATTGATGTTATAAGTTTCCATCGAAATATTATATATATAGTAAATTCATAATAAGTATATCGCCCACTGTGCTAAAATAGTCATAAGTTCATTACTGTAACTCATCAGTAATAACTGAAAGAATATATAAATATAGGTAATTAAAAGACAAACATCACATAATATTATTAGTGCTTCGAGCTGTAGGCACTGAATATAATAACTTATAGGGTCTATATTGATATAGTAAGACTCCCTTATCTAGATACTATGTCGTTTTTTATATATATATTATAACGATATATGATCTATAAACGTAATTATTATAAGTCACTACTACTATACGAGGTAATAGGGCATTATATAAGTATAATCTTATATGAATATGAGTAATATATATAGCTACAAGTACATAAACGTTCGGTTGTATTACATAGTGATACTCTCATATTTATAATAATACTTTCCATATTGACACTCCGTAATAATTATTATCTATAGTATTAATCGAGTGTTATATTATTATTGGAAGATGATGGCTTGCGAATATTGCGGCGGTAGGCCATAGCGATTTTTCGGGTCGGACCAAAGGTCAGTGTACCAGCCGAAAAGATCCGATATTCCGAAAGTCAATCCTCCCCTTTTTTGAGACGGAGAGAATATATGAGTTTCTGAATTCGCCGAACCATAATTGAGCTTCACTCACAAGAGATTGGTTCAGCAACTCATAAGAACTTCCTGATATGAGACTGATTATTTTCCAATATGTAAATTGAAAATATATGAAGCGTGTGATTTTTACCACAAAAAAATAAAAAATAATAGCGAGAAATTATTTGTCAGCACTAATATTCGATAATTGCTTTGTCAATTTGTCAGAATTTCCTATAACTAAGGTTCCTGGGCTTTGTGACATTTTTTTCAATCATGTGACGCTTCTGAGTTCCAAAAATAGAATTCATGTAGTGAATAATCGTGGAAGTAGCATGGGCAACAGACATGTCGCTGGGTAGCATCTTCTCGATTTTAGCCGGATTTGGAATATGCTAGTCAATCATCGGAGTATATTAATATTCACATGTTTGTAGACTAAATGGCATCCGTCACCGATTCAATTACGTACCTGTAGATGTGTCTTGGAAAGATCATTCTTATTATACCATCATTGCATGAGAAGCCTAATACCTACTTCTTCAACTTTTTCCACACCATTCAGCCGGCAAGCTGCAAAAGCTTAAAACTTTACAGATGCAGCGAATGTCAAACAGCAATAAATTAATTCAAGAAACACGCTTTTCTAAACACGTTGGAAGAATATAAAGCAGAATCGTTGATGGGGAAATATGCATTACACAAGAGTGTTCTATATAACAAATAAAGTGTTCCCCTAGGTGGATTGAACTTTATGATATTCGTACTTACACAAGATTAGGTTAATGAAAACAAAATAATAATGCTTACCCACTAATCCACGATAATGAACGACTGCTGAATTCAAGGTCAAAGTAGAAATGTGTACATCGATTTTTCGCAGTGGCTATTTTATATAAATAATCTCACTCTCGATTATAACCTAAGCCATCGAACATCAGTGTTAACAACACCAGCTTTAAACGTACACAGTAACAGTCCGATCAGTGAACCTTTCCCATTTTAAGGGGTCAATAAATATATATTTTAACTAGGTAAGGTCAATTAAAAGCAACAAAAGCTGCAGGTGTATATATATACATACTCGTTGAAGAGCTTTAAGAAATCAGCTAGAAAAAAAGAATTTTACAAGCTCACTATGTAGATAAATCTTTTTGCTGTGTAGCCTACCTTTCTAGATTTCTGCACTGGAGTTCAAGGCTACTCTTGTTTCACATGAACTCAGCACTTGATCAGTACAATAAAAAATATATGGTACGTTTGAGTTGCAATGGACAAGAAAATGCATGAAACACTCTTAGCTCGGTGGACTCTTGGACTGACTAGACGATGATACTCAGACGCTAGTGGGGAGAGAGTGAAAGCTGGAGGTTCCATTTTTGTCCCATCTAGTGGCATCTGTAAGTGGTATTGTGTTTTGTGTGAAGGGAATTTGTTCGGTGCACGTACCAAAATCCGTCTACCATATAACACAAATAGGTCGAACAGATGAAAAAAAAAGACCAATTTCTCTCCTGGACGATGTTGAATTACTTGTCATACAACTAGTTAAATAAAACAATGACGGGTATTACAAAGTCAGAACACTAAAACAAATATATAAGTTTGCCTAACTATGACCAGTGAAGACAATGATAATCTCCCCAGTCAGACTCTCGGTAGTCGAAAAAACACTGGGAAAATAAGTTATTATGAATTTGAAAAAACTAAAGCATAAAAATTATGACTCTTTCAGTAACTCCACACTGATCATAACAGTTCACGAGAAAGGATGGAAGAATAATTCTAGTAACAGACAGGAAAATATTTAATGTAAGCCCCAATAAACTAAGAATAGAGTTAGTCCCCCCTGAACAATCGGAGAACTGCTAATCGGTGTGCGTCGTCATTTTAACCACTTAGAGCTATTCAATATGGATAACGCTTAGTTTAATTCTCTTAACAGTAGAGTTTTGCTGAATGTAAAGCAAATGTAGATAATGTTAAGGTGATGAGTGTCAATTGTTGAGCGCTTTATACCCGGTATATTGAAGTCCCAAACTTAGTTATTTACTTTTTTGTTTTATTACTTCCACTTATAGTGTGCATGAGAGAGAGCCTAGGTGAAAAAGCATCAGTGGCGAAATTTCGTTCTGAGAACGAGCCCTGTGGTTCTATACAGCACTTGTGTATTTAGAGAGAATATTGCGTATTTCCAAGAACACTATGTGAGTGGTTTTATCTGCATTTCACATTTGATGCAAATTCTTTATTGCAGGATAGTTGTGTGTAACACAGCGATTTTTCTAAAATAGTTTATAGTTGAGTGACTTTCTATACCCTTTTTCAAGAAGGGCTCTATCCAATTATTGGGTTATATATATATTATATATATATATATATATCATATATATATTTTATATATATTACACTATATATATATATACTTATATTTTTTTATATATTATATACCTCTTTTAACCTAATATACTTTTTAAAAATTATATGGTCTTTATATATATGTAATGTGCTTTACACATAAATATAGAATTTATAAGAAAGTTACTATAACACCGGATATAGCCATTATTATTATATGAGTAATAAAATTGTTTATTTCCAAGTATAGTATATATATCAAATATATCATTATTTTTATAAATATATATACCTTATATATAAATAGTATAAGCAAAAAGCTTATATATATAATAATATATTAATATATATATTTTATATATATATACTTTGGATATATGAAAGGGAGAGAAACAAATTGGCAATGATATGATACATGTCTTTGATTGATATATGTTAAACATATAAAGTGAAGTAACATACTCAAATGAAAAAGAGTAATATGGGACAAAAATGAATGTAATAGAAGAAGGAATGGGTTTAGTAATGTAAACATACCTACGATGGTAGTTACTTTTCTCTTCGTACACGATCTACTGTACATAGCGTCCTGGAATATCCCTCATCAAGCTCCAAAACTAGTCGGCCATCATAAATTGATATCCCACTTTGCCTGGGCTACAGCGTTCCTTTCCTGAGGCGATGAACAATGTATGAGACTTTGGATGGAAAGCGTTCAGGACCTGCTCATAACTACTCAATACATTGCCAATAAGTTAATTGCCGGACATTAAATTCTTAGGTGAGAGAAAAGTAGTAATGATGACAACTTTATACTCTCTATTCTACCATCCATCGAGAAAGTTAAAACAATGTATTCATAATACATGTATTCCTATAATGCAATGAATTCAGAATAGTTAATTCTTACGAGAGGGCAATATTCCACACATCAGGTTATTCAGCTGTCCTTTAACACACATACTATGACCAAAAATCAGAGAAAAATCGCTGGCTGCTACAAGAAAGAGGAAATAAACATTAGAAAAGAGTAGAGACAATTCACGACATTCGAGCACGTTGGAATGACTCCCATGTCCGTCTGAACACAATATTGTTGTAGCAAATGCAGCATAAAACTGGTGAGTGTTCACGGTATTTAAGGTGAACCATATACGATATAATCGCTAACGCTTAATTATGTGATATCTTCTAGCGTACATGCTTGACAATGACACTACAGACCAGGAAACGTTGAGGCATAACTCAAAGGGAACTCTGTTGCTATTCACACATCATAGGTCCAAAGGCTCTCACGAAAAATTGGGTCATAACAAAGCAACTATTACGGCGAAAAGCTTTTATGTGTAGTGGAGGTAATAGATGCAATGTTCTTCAATTCTCGTGCAATGGTAGCAAGATAGATATCAACACCGTGTCACGATATTTGTCCATGTCAACGACAGTCTAAGACCAAATGTCATGGGTCTAGAAGGGTTTATCCTTTGGTGGCCATGGTCAATCAAAATAGAATTTTTTGGTGCAATCCAGGTAGTTTAGCTCACGTTATTTGCCACCACGAACACAGGATCGTTGTTCTTCCCTCAAAATAGCACTAGAAGCAGGGATATTCGGTGAAACAGCTGTGGTTATGCTGACACTCTTTGAGGAGCAGCACTGACGTTACATGTTTGAGAGTCCGAATACACGCCAATACTCTCTCCATTTAGCCACCTAATCACAATATGGCGAAACAGTACGCTGATATTTGTATCAGCCCTCCCTCACAAAATAGGAGTGCTTCGATGATAATATCTTTGTCATAAACCCTCTCTCCTGTGGTGTGTACAGTACCGTTGTGGTAAGTTGATAAGAAATCGAACCTGCAGAGATTAACCCTTTCTGCTGCCGGAACGATAGCATACTTTTCCTTTCCTCTTTACACGAAAAGACTATACAATGTTTTCTTTTTCGTTATTGGTCTGACCCTGCGCAAAACGAACGCACTGACGGACACGGGAAGAATGCAATTACAACAAAGTATCAAGTTGTTAACACTAAAAAGATAAACTGCCATCGTATGCTGGGGAGTCCCAAGTTTGCGGAGTTTAGGTAGGCTTGTCGCATACTGGGTCAACAATGCATATGAGACCATCATGAGTTACAACTATCTGACTTGGAAGATGCCATTCCTCGCAGCTCTGCTCCTCTCTGTTACCGCACAATATAGTAGAGAAATGTTCTCATATAGGTTTAATACTACTCAATGGCTCAGTTTCTAGTCATTTTTTCAGGTGGCAAGCTCTAAGACCAAACAGCTCTCACGACGCATGGGACTTGCAAGGCGAGAGATGGATCAAGCATCTCAATAAACAAAAGATCAAGCGTTACAGTGCTCTTTCTATTCACAACCAAAAAATGACACAAATCTGAAGGATGACATCAGAGTGGAGACTGAAGGAAAATTCGGCGCACCAAATTATATGTATTGGTCAGAATTAGATATGATAAGCTAATCATCATCCAAAGGTGCTAAATTGCATCTCCACAATATGTAAGACGATATCTAAAGGTTACCACAAGTATTAATAATCTATTTCAATCGCGAATTATAACGATCCACGCAAGGAACTTGATGCTACATTTATCTTTAAACATAATGTTAGATATATGCGGTAAGAGTAAATACGTCTAAATACAATGCACTAACGTATAGTGAAAGAACCATGAAACTTTAATGTCATTCTTATAGGAGAAATGCAAAAATAAGGAAAGATTCAATCTATTGCACAGAAAAACCGGATGTGTTAAAATCAATAGCTAAAATCACGAAAGGAATATAAATATTGAGAAATACAGACACTCTATAATCCGAATTTTACTATATATCCGTGCTAGCAAAAGTCCCATCCAATGAAAAATTTACACACTTTTTATTTTGATAGATACAGTAATATAAAGTACTTCTTTACTTTTTCCCAAAATATGGTGACCAGATAAACTTGTATGAAATTTATACTATTCGGAGTACCGAAATAGCCGATGTGAGAGAATATTTCGAAAAACCGAATATTCGCGTAATTTCGGTTTAATATTCACTCCGAATACTATTTAGCCGATATATTTCACGAGATATTATCGGGTCGGTTAATTCGGATACTATTTTCAATTATTCGGTACACAATCCCTAATATATATTATACTATAAACTATATTATTATATAATAATTATTATATATGTAATATATTATATTATTATATTTATATATTTAATATAATATAAATTATATTATATTAAATATATAAATTATATTATATATTAAGACTAATTTTTTTAATAGCTTATATATATAGGAGATTATATATTACTATATAATATATTACTATGAAGCTTATTTATATTGATATATTATATATATATTAATTTATATATATATAATATCATTATATACACTATTTAATAGTTATATTTACTTATATAGGGGCTCTAATATATAAGTAATCAATAATAAGTTAGGTGTTGGTTATATACATAGTGATTAGCTAGTACTACGTATATATCATTAATTAGCTATAGAGTTTTATAATAATATATAATATATTGAGGATAGTATATATATATATAGTATAGTATGCCTATATAATATATATTTTATATATATATTAAAGTATGATATATTAAATATTTTTATATATATATATTCTTTCTTCACTTCTTCACCTTCCTCTTTGCCCCCAAGAATGGGAGGTAACGGTGCTGTACAAGCTCACGCAAAGAAAGCACAGTAGGTTTATAGAACAAATGAACAAAATCGATTAGGAGAAAGAAAGCCAGCCTACCGGTGTGGCTTCGCGCCGTCTCGAAACATTAATATAGTGAAAGGATCGTATCAGACAGAAAATCCACCCTAGCAGCGAATCCAATGGGACCTGAGTCTCGGGTTGTTCTTAGTGTTTACCGCGACGACCCTCACTATGGAAATCGTCAATGGTAAGGGTTCATTCCCTTGGCCCAGTGGGCCACAACCAATGCCCCCATACAAAACCCGCCATTCTCTCCTATCATGCACCCTTACTCTCGCCCCTGCTTTCCAAAACTCACATTTCTCTCCTTCAGCATTCGTTTACTGACCAACTCACATTTCTCTCCTCTTCGGTCTCCCAGCCGGTCGGTTCCAACCACTCACCACTATACATCCGCTTAACAACCGACCTATCACTCATCCTTTCCACATGACCAACGACCATCTCAACATACTTATTTATTCTCTTCCTTTACTGACACCACTTTTTCTTCTACACCACTACCCAATCTCTCTCAATTAAGAAACAGATTGAAATTGGTGAATCAATTTCTTTATCCTCAACTCAAACACTGTAACTCAAATTGCCTATTCCCTAAACGATTTCCATGTTTTGCATGATACACATCTGTAATCTTTAAGATCATATAATCTTGTATTGCATTGGTATTATCTTCAGCAGTACCTCTATAGTCTCACTTACCCAGATCATCATTCAATATACTACAAAGGTTAACAAACTAACCTCTCAATGTTAAGACCCGTTAGCACATTTTACTCAAAAGACTTAGTTCTTTGCATTCATCAACACGATTAATAAAATCTGCAGTCAGCCATCCTTTTTCCGACTACCCCTGCATTCACAACTTTCCTACTAACACTCTGCATCGCATCCGTTCCGTTCCCTTCTCATCCACAATATACCCAAATATATACTCAAACACATATTCAGGATAATAATTATGAACATAAAAACTTTAACACTGATCTATGTTATTTTCATCAGCTCACTATTTTTATTACTGTAAATGAATTTATAAATCCCTCCTTTGATCACCACCGGGCTCCAAATTCTTCTTCCAATTCCTCTCAAACTCTCAATTCAGATTCGCGACACTACAGAACCCAAATCCATGGCCGCACTATACGTATTGGCATCCCTCTCCACTCATCTCCTCAATTCATCTCCACCATCTAACTACTTATTTTCTGCCATCTACCACCTCTGAATTTCTTTCATAAACTCCATTCCATAAATACAAATTGAAATATCTAATAGGGATACAATAACACAAATATAATATATTCTGTTCATTTAATTTATAAATCGTTAAACACTATTTAAACTTAAAAAGAAGCCTCACTATGGTGGAAAAAGTAGACTATTTGTATTCCTTTAGAAGCTTACCACTCGAACATCCAATAATAATCTTCACTAACATGGTCATGCCATAACGTTCCTCTATGTCAATCTCTATCTCAATTACTGCCGCTGTTGCAAATTCATAAAACCTAAATACTAATATTTTATTCTTCTGCTCCCTCATTTTCCCTCAATCAATTTGTTTCAATGTAAAGATTTGATCCACACATCCTTCTACCACTCCTAAACGCACCTTGTTTCTTTGTCTATATATATATATAATTACTATATATATCCTTCTCTTATATATTTATATGTATACTTATATATATTAGGTTATAAGTAATCATTTTCGTAATCATAATATATAATTATTATAATTATATATATTATGAGTGATAGTATCTATATTATTATTTATATAGTGATAAATTATTATCTGTAATATTCATATATTATTATCACATAAACATTGTTATCACTCATATAATCATCATTAGAATGACTTTATATATATATATATTGCGGATGATTTGGTTTTTGTCTGTCGCCGATCATCTGGTCAATCTCTCGAGTTTTGAGTAGGATGATCAGAGAGATTTTCGGGCAGGCGTGTGTGAAAGTGCAGGGCTTGAACAGTAAAAATCGTGGTAGAGTAAGGTTATGGTTGTGAGTGAGGACACTCCTCATGTGAATTTATGTTAGATGGTGAATCCAGCTAGAAAAAGGTTCTGAGTTTAAAAATATTTTTAGGTATATGTTGTTTGATATTTGGGTTACTGATGCTAGAAGTGTCTAGTTCAGGAAAGTTGTGAAAATGGCAGGAGGTGCTGTTGCAATTATCAAAATTGTCTGGGTGAATCGTCATACAGTGGACTTACCAGTCTTTCGAGTGCATTGCTAGTGTGCTATGTGAGCCTTGAGGGCTATGTTGTCGTAACCTTTCGTTCTGTGCGGTTATTGTCAAATCGGTAGTAGTAGACTTAGCGTGCTGGAAATAAGAAGTATTAGAATCTAAGTTCAATGTGTTAGCAGAATATGGACCATCTTAGGGGCCTATGCTAGGGTGTGAGAACGGAAAAATTTTGACTAAAAGAGTAGGATGAACCGTATTAGGAGAGTGGTGTGGTTGTGAAGAACAGGGGTAAATGAGAGAAAAATGAAAGTATGTTTGAGATGGTTGGCGTCATGTGGAGGATGAACATCACAATTAGTTAAGCGTCTGGTTCAAAGCGGGATGAAGTCCACTAATGTTTGTTTTTGAGTATGTATAATAGTTATTACGCCTTTTTTTTGGGGTTACTGGATGCCCCTTGATTGATAGTGCAAGGATACTGAATTCCTGGTGGGACGAGCTGGGCTGTCAAAATTAACGTATCACATTGAATTTAGAATTTGGTTGTATTGAATTTAAAGTGAGATAAATAGAAATGGCGGGGGATTTGAAAGTGCGAAGTGACAAATGGTTGTGGCCAAATAATATATCACTGAAGGATAACCTAAGGGGAATGAAATCCCACTTATCATATTGACGATTTAATTACACAAATTAGTGATGAATTGGTCCGTCGAACGTGGTATAATACATCATGAATGCCTAGGATAGTGATATTATTATTCTGTGCTGTGACGAGCTCTATCACTAATATATATGGTACAGAGAGTGGGCCGAAGTATAGGCTGGCTTAATCATTATTCGACGATTTTGTACAATTGTTCATCTTAAATACTAAAATCTGCATTTTCTTTCCGTGAATAGCTTTTTAACATGACACCTATACCTACCCAATCTTGGGGCAAAGATGAGAAGGTGAATGAAAGAAGAGATAGAAAGAATCAATATATAATATATATAAATGTAATAATTATCATTATATTATAATTAATTATATATTATATTATAATATATATATATATATTATTATATAATAAATATTATATAATTAATATATATATATATATTATATTAATATATATATATTATAATAATATTTATAAATTATATATGACAGATCTTATTTTCGGTAATAAGTTCATTTGAATTGTTAAATCTTATTAGCTGTAATACTATCCGTCCAGCTTGCCTGATAGATGTTAGGATATATTTTAAAATATTTGGAATAAATCTATCAAAAGTGGAGATAGGTAAATGTCGTGAAAATTTGTATATTTTGCTATTCGTTTTAAAATAATTGTAAGATAAAAAATGAATTATTAATATTCATGATAATAGAATATATATATTTTACTAGAAATTATATATTTTAAACATATTATTGGTGAAATAATATAATAATATTATTATAATTATTGTAGAATAAATCAAAAATTTAATAATAAAAAATATAATGCCAGATATTAATTTCTTTATTAAAAAAATATAGTATAATTATTCATAAATTGTGATTTTAAGTATTTTACAGATGTTATTCTCTAGTTCAATGCTTACCCCCCTATATATACTTTGTAGAGTATATTAATTAATTTGGGTAATTAAATTTTAATATGATCTCGGTCTATTGAGCTATGAAAACAATGAAATTAAAGATTTACTAATATATCTCGCTATATCGATATAAATATAAGGTTATATTATTATGTATTGTATGTTATATTCTCTATTATGATATATTGTGATTATCGATATTGTATTGCTCATTAGAAATTTATATGTCTGTCTATGTTCTCACATAATAAGATTTTTTAAAATAAGCATAAAGTTAATTATCAAAGTAAATTAATCTCTATTGATTAAGAAATGAAATATATTTCGTAAATTAATTAGATTTATCAGTAGTAAATTTAAATTACTCCATAATGGATTTAATTTTGTTTGGTTTAAAATAAGTGATATGGTAATGAAATAAAATATTAGAAAAGGTTTTAAAAATACACATTTAGATTTTGAACTTAGAGATTCAATAAGTTTATATTATTCCTTATGAGCTAACTATTCATCATGAAGATTATCTTTACAATTAACTGAAATATTCAATTTATCTAAAGAATGTCATTTGTGAATTTCATTTAATAATATTAAAATTACTTAGATTTGTTGTGATTTTAAATTTCAATAGCATGATATTTTATGTAACTTATCAAAGTGTGAAAGGACACTAAAAACATACGTAAAAAGGTTTTAATTAATTATGAATATATTGTTCTTCATATAGTCTTATGATAAATGAAGGACGTAAATAACTAACACCGTGTTATTTTTTTGAATGTATTACAGGATATTTTCTATTAATCTTTGATTAAGGCGTACTGACCAGTTAATTTCACTTGGCACAAGGTGCAGAACTTGTTGAATGAGTTGTTCTAAGGAAAAAGTCAACGAAGCTATCAGTTTGTGATATTATATATCTTTCATAAACAAAATTTTGTGCGTTGTTTTGGTAATGGGTTACTATAGGAAACAAAAATTTGTGCAGTATTTTCCTCAAGGATATCTCTCTAAAGGAATAGATCAAACATTATGGCGGAGCATAGTAATATACTGTTATTGTTAGGTTATGGCCACGTTGTCTGGTATAAGTATTATGAAATCATTCTTTCCTCCTTTGTTTCCTTCTTATTCTTTCACCCCTACTCTACATCGTTTAACGGGCAGTTGGTTGTTACTTTTCTTTCTCTTAGTTCAAATTCCCATTCTTGGAATAAAGAGTGTTTTCACATAAACAAATACAATTTTAGTGTTATTCATTTTTCCAACACGTGGGGAAAACTTATATCCGCAATATCCAAAAGCGCCTTTCCAAATTGGGTGGTGGTATGAGTACGTGGGGTTTTTTGTCGTCATTCTGTAAAACGAAAGTATTCATAGGTTGGTGTAATTTTTAAGAATTAAGATTAAGACGGGTAGGGTGCTTTCATTCAATTATTAGATTCCAATATCAGATGAAATATAATACGACTCTTGCCATGAACCGGGCGATACGATACACAGCGTTGAAAGTATTGAAGCCAAAGATGTTTGGGAAAATAAAAGGAAGAACTGTTTTGAGAGTTATATTTAAGAGAAGCGCTCATTGGTAGAAATTAAGTCATAAGGGCTTGCTAAATCCTAGTTTTAGAAATTAGAGGGGGAAGAGAGCAATATGGATAATTTGTGCCGTAAAGACAATATTACGAATTGGAATGAATAACGGAAAATGAAAGAAGAGATGGTAAGAATAGTATAAAGAAAATGAGGCAAACAAATTCATGGGTTTCATTACGAGATGTGTGTGTGGAGGAAATGTTAGTTGTGTTAGTGCGAGTTATTATAAAGACCAGCAACCCCCACCAGTTATTTTTTTAAGTTGGGATTTTGTGCGTGAGGTGATCTTGGGTCCTAAAGATACTGGGGTTACTTCATTAATGCTCGTACAAGAACAGAAGACTTCCCTTTATACAATGTAGAAACAAATGGATGTGTGGTGAATTTGGGCTAGTTTGGGTGGAGTGAGATAAATAAATCTTTTTTATTGGACCTGAAGAAAAAATAATTTTAGGGTAATCAAAAAAAATCTTTATAGTATATATAATACTATATATATATAATATATATATATATTATATAGGTATAGGTATATATATATAATATAGTATATTATATGTTTATTATGATTTATTATAATATATCATTAACTATACTATTTAGTATATATTATATATATTATAGTTAACTTATATTATCACTTTAGTATTCAAAAGAGAGTGGAGAGGATGGGGAGCAAGAAATTATATTTTACAAAATAAAAATGTGTGAACTGGCAACGGGGTCAGAGTCTGAGTCGAATCAAATAATCTTTTTCCTCTATAAGACAGAGGTTCAGAGCCGGGCGGTACAATTACTTTCAAACTGATAATTATAGAGATATTATATATAAACGTCTAATTTACTATGATATATGTATATATATATATATATATATAAATTACTATTCTATATAGATATTATATTTTCGGTAGGCTATAGTATATATATATAGTATAATATATATAATAGTATATATCATATTTTTAGTTATATAATATATATATTATTATAAAGTTAAGGCGGGAATAATGACAATAATTATTCAATAAGGCCACTGAAATCCCTCAACATTTTTTCATATATTTATCATTACTATATATAAAATTTATTTATCTCTACTGGGATCCAGAACTTTTTTAATTCACTAATCTAGACCAAATATGAGAATTACAACAACAGCATTTTAATTTTTTTTCTTTGCAGAGGATAGATGAATCCCTAGAAAATCATTATTTTCTCGCTGGAATTTGTCTCTCCCAAATCCATTTAATTTCTAAAAAAGACTTGGTCAGGTTCTCAAACTTGTGTCTCTTCATCTTTATTCATGAAACATTTTTCCAGAAATCATATTCTTCAAAGTAAGCTTTTGTTCCTTCAATATTTGTTAATTGCTTAACTGAAATGTTTTCTGAGCGCGGTATATATATATATATTTATATCTGTATAGGTATATCTATATAATTATATTATATATATATATTCTAATAAGTATTGTGTTTCCTTAGTATATACATCTATATATTAGTTATATATATATTGTATATAATATTATTATATTATTTTATTAATACTACTACTTATAATTCTTAGCAGTTCCTCCCGCTAGGGTTTTGCAAGAGGGTATGTTTGTTAACCTCTGTGTTAATTGTATATTGGGAGTTAATAACTGTGGTTCTGGTATAAGAGGTATAGTGTTAGAGTCTACAGTGTGTTGTCATGAACAGTGCTTACTGGGCGTGTTACGTATTGAGAGAACTGATAAAGATGTAGGGAAGACATACAATTGGGGAGTTCTGTTTGTCTGGTGTGAAGAAGGGCGGTAAAGAAAGATAAACGAGATATCATTGAGATGGTTTGGTCATGCATGTGAAAAATGGATGATAAGTCGGTTGGTTTATTTGGATGTATGTATAGTGGGGATGTGCTGGGAATCGACCCTGCTTCGCAGACCCATAAGAAAAAGTTCTGGTTGCGTCTCATAAAATAAGGATTATCACCCTGATTAGGAGAGTAGTGGTAGTTTTGGCAGAGGCGAGAAGAAAGATTCTTGTTAAGAAAATAATAGATAATAGGAATAGCTGTGAGTTTTGTGCGTAGCTATAAGAGTGGGTGCGACTCTTGGCCGATGGCAAGCGGATAGGATACCTTCACATTAAAAAGATAACACACAGTAAGGGTCCCCTCTCGACATGTCTGGTGAATGATCCGTAGGGTCATTTTTCTGACTGCGAGACGAGTTCTCACTTAAGGGTAATTAAATGGGACGGTAAAGAGAGGGGGGGGGGTGGTCTTTTACTTTTTTTCGGAGCTTGCACGATTAAATTTGATTCTGCCTTTGCTTTACTACTTGTCTTTCTGAGTTTGGCTTCGTGGATTCAACCAACCTCACCGTCACCAACACTGACCTGTTTTGTGGCTTGTGACCGGAAACTTTGTGGCATAAATGGGTTTGGTCAGAAATAACTGGATACTATATTCGTTACCTTACTATATGCATGATATTATTCTACTAATACTCATTTATCATTTTCTTAGGTTTGGAAAATGTGGAGGGCTTTCATTGTCAGCCTGTGAGTGAAGAAGGCAAAACTCCGA
>JABUQX010042307.1:0-36001 GCA_015478945.1 Trachelipus rathkii | reverse complement strand
CAAATATAATTATATATAGTTATATATATATATATATAGAGAGAGAGAGAGAGAAGAGAAGGAAGAGAGAGAGAGAGAGAAGATATGTTGAAATATTTGTTGCATGGTTTTTTGATCTCAAATAGATTGTAATAATCTTTTTTATAAAACTAAATCAATTGCATGAAATAATAATTCTTATATGGTTAATCTAACCTAACATTGTTTTAAAATAATTCATGTTTATTTATGTTGTATTATTATTTTTATTAGAACTTAACATATGTATGATGTAACCACACCTACACACCCACATAAGGATACAACGATAAATGCACTACATGTATATATATATATATATATATATCATCTGGCTGTCGTGGCAGCTTATTAATATTATATATATATAATTATATATATATAATATATATATATATATGATATATAATATAATTAATTATATAATATAAGATATATAATATTATTATATAGATATATGATATATATATAATATAATATATATATATTATTAATATAATATTAGTATTTACATATAATAATAAATATATATATATATATATATAAATATATATATATATATATATATATATATATATATATGATAATATAATACTATATCAGAGCAATGCTACAGAAGGTTGAAAATAAATATGATAATCTTGATTGACACGATAAATGAGGGAATCGATGAAGAAAAGATTAGAGGTACTCAAGCTGTCGATAATATACAGCTGCATTGTATGTTTGTATGTTTGTATGTATGTTTGTATGTTTGTCATGTTGTATGTTTGTTCATTGTTGTTCAGCATTCATGGGAATACCAATACAAGAACTTTGTTTTGCACAGTGAAAACAACTGGAACCTATTATATGTAACCAAGGCGAACAACTAGTTTCAATAGGAACAAAATAGGAAGGTTTTCCCAAGAGAGAGAGACTGAAGAGAAGAGAGAGAGAGACAGAGTGAGCGTACGTAGAGAAGAAGATTTACAATTTGCTTTGAATGACATCGAGAAAATGTGTATGAGAGCTACAAAAGCTAACACGATTTTGTGTGTTAAACAAGGGATGTAGTAAGAGAGTTAACTATGGGATTGCTACAGAATTTTTAGGAGTTTGAAAAGAAAAAAAGTTGAAGCTTATACAAAAGAAGAATATTATAGATGGATCAACTATTGATTCTTCATAAACTACTAAATCTTTTTGGAAATCTTGGAGATCATTAACAGGACTACCTTCTTTGAAGGAATAAGTACAAGACCGGATGAATTTGAAGATTTACATAAATATTATATAATAGTGTAGATTATGATTTTGACCGGATTTATCAGCAAGAGATATGAGATATTAACCGAGAAGAGTACAAACAAGGCTAAACAATCAAGTTATTTATTTATCAAAAATCGCTTTACCGAATGCGAGATGATATAAACAATAGTGGTATATGTTGTATGTAATTAAATATTGTCATAAACTTATGGTGATTATTATAAATAAAAATACAAAAGAAGGTTTTGAAAGAAATTTGAATGATTTTAAATATGTGTGTTTATGAGATGAGCACTCCAAGACTAAATTTGAATTTTACTCTTATTCCATAAAACTCCTCAAAATGTTTGAAACTTTATCATCTCGCTAGAAGGAGAACGACGTTTACTTCCGTCTTACTTTAACTAGATGAGAAGTTCGTATCTTGAGTAGTGAGGAGAGCGCGGTTACTTTGATGTAGTGACGAAAAAAATTGAGAGAGAGAATTGACGAATGCAACGAGATGATGAGAGATCGCGTAGTAGATTTTATTTGAAGTGTTTAATATATGCTATCAAATAATTATATTATCATATTCAAGTTAAAACATCGTTTTGTATAGTTTAAATTTTTATTCTGGTTCACTAATTCGACCATTCATTTAAGTATGAGAAATAATAACAATAGAATTTATAAATTGCGATTGCGATATATTACTAAGTACAAAAATGACGTGTAGACTGTTAATAGTTAAGATTTAGGAAATATATGTATATTTTACAGTAGAGCATAATAAAACATCGAGATTAGTAATCAGTAATAATTTACTCAAATATAATTGCATAGTGTAAAAGAGAACTCTTACTTCTTCTGTAATATAGATAAACAAACGAGAATGTCATGGAGTAAGACTCTATCAATGTAAATGAAAAGCATAAGCAATTGTAATTCCTTTTCCTGTAATATAAATCTTTATCCAAATCATATAGAGAAGAAGTTCTTGATAACGTTAGTATATCCATTAGCTAAACAACCAGCTTAAAGAAATGCCTAATCGATAATATCGATTATAAATAATTTTTACAGAAAATTTTAGTAAATAAATAATGCATATTTACAGTATCCTATTATTGGAATATATAAGGATAATATAGTATGTTAGGTCTACTCAATTCAGCTAATAACATATACACTCCAGATGAATATTATTCTGAATAGAGACTTCAAAATACTTTTCTACAATTCATACATGGGGATATAAAACTGACTGATAAAACTATGCGTATATATATTAAATTGTTCTGATTATCTATATACTACATACATTAAGTTATGTAGTGGATAATAATTATATAATCATTATGGAGGAAAAACTAGTTCATAGGTCAGTATATAAAGAATATTTTTATAATATATATAATTTAGAATAATACATAAGTATTATTTTTATGTTAGTGTGAATATATGCCATCAATGATTATTAGTTCTATATACCTAGATTTATATATAGCAGTAAGATATGATAAATATATATATAGTAGATATATATAATATTAATATATATTATAATATTAATATATATATTATGATATAATAGATATATATATTTATTTTTTATATAAATTATATATATAGAATATATAATATATTAATACTATATTATATTATATATTAATATATATATATATATATAATATATATATATATATTTAATAATATAATATTATATATTAATATATATATAATAATTAATAATTAATATATTATATATATATATTATATTTTATATAATATTATATTACGTATATGTGCCTATTATGGTCTTTACAGGCTTCTCTCTCGTTAATAAACAGAGGTCGGGAGTATATATCTATTAAGCGCAATATAAACAAGAGTACAAAACTCTCTTAAATTATATATAGTAAATGCTAGTTTATTAAGTTAGGTGATGACCTACCTCATAGCCTCGCCCATGGACTCATAAAAAAAAATATTTAAAAATAAAATAAAGCTTGTTTTAAAAAATTTAAATATTTACGTTAAAAATTGATGAAAAATTTACAGTTTCTTGATAAATCGAAGATGCGGTTTACTCCCGAGTGGAGACGGAAAGTTTGCCAATGTGAATAGTTTTTTATTTATACTTTTTTCACTAAAAAAGAATATCCTATCGGGATATAAAACAGTAAACTATATATGAGTAGGAGTCTCGTGAGGTTCTCGGTACTAACCTACGGGACGCGGGATATATGTAATCATTCGTCCCCCCTCTATGATCCCTACTACCGTCGCTCGGACCCCTAAGAAGATATTAAAAAAGAAAAATAAATAATCATTTCATTCATATTATATATATTATTATAATATATAAGCTATACATATTATTTAGGCAACTATTTCGTTCTCTGTGGAGGTATAGCTGCCAGTCGGTTCCCAAGGCTTTCAAGTCAAGGTGCTCAGCGCGTTAGCATTTAGACTCATGTTAACTTCGATGATTACTTATGGAGTTTTCTTAATAAAACCTCTCCTAAGATATAACAATATTAATTTATATCTCTTAATCTATATCGGAGTCGATATTGGTGAATCTATCCCGATAATTCTCGAGTTATTGCAGGTAACAAATATGTCTAACAACAGTTATGACCTCAGAATGAATTATTTAAAATTATATCAGAAAACGTTAAAGTTTTTTTCTACTTCTGATATCACCATTTTCTTATGTTACTACTTTAACGCTATGACAAATTTTCGGTTATACTGGTTCTCTCTACTCCTGGCTCCTCTTTCTCCTTTCTCTCCTCTATCTCTTCTTTCTATATATAAATATATATATATTATATTAATATTTATAGTATATAATATATATATATATATATATATATATAAATATAAGATTATATATAATTATATATTTATATATATATATATCATTATTATATTTAATTATTATTAATTATATTTATATATATATATATCATTTTAATGATCTAACTTATATAATACAAGTGGAGTATCCAGGTATATGAGTGTGGCACAGGGGCACATTGTGGCTCCCTCCTCCTCTACTCCGTAAATTTCAATACACATATATAAGTCATTTAATTAATGTATACTATAATCGTGATTAATATATACTATTAAAATAATTCATAAGGTGAGATATAATTATAATAATATATTATTATATATATATAATATAATTAATTAATATTATGATTAATCATATATATTTATTATTATTATATATATTAATTAAGTATTTAATATATATATTAATATGATATAATTATTATTAATAATATATATATATATATATATAAGATATATATATATATATATATGATATATATATATTATAGATTATATATATATATATATATATATATATATATATATATATATATATATTATATATATATATATAGTATATATTATTATATATATCTTATAGTATATGAATAACGATTTTGTGTACATGGCCCCCCCCCCGTAATAAAAAAAATCATACTGGATATTCAGTCAATGAGTACTAACTTTAATATAAAACTAATCGTAAAAATCTCAAAGGTAAATACTATCCATGTTTACTATCGACTGACTTAATATATATATATATTCTCAGATCGAGTATAGTAGCATATCTATATATATAAGAACTGATATATAATACTGTTTATAATATATATCAAACTGTATAAGGAGATATGGCAATACATATTACCGTCAATTTCAGAGACAACCGAAAAAAGCCTTAAAAGAAAGTTGAAAGCCTAAAAAAAATTAAACATTCTAAGTAATCATTCGTTGTAAAATAAAGATGGAGCCTAGTTGTCAACAGTACGAATAATGTGAGTAAAGTTAGGGGAAATAGGACTAGCTACCAGGCACTTCAATTTCATGGAAAGGTAAGTGTGGTTGTAACAGTATCGGATCAAGAGAGGAGAGTTATAGCTACAGGGTTTCTTAACTCTATAACTAGAAGGGTGTAGTTTGTTTTATCTACCTAGTAATTTTTCGAATAATTATTTTTATTCATACATTTATTGTTTCTATTATATATTCAGGCATATATTATCTCGATGGACAAAAAAGTACGGCTAATTTTATATAAAAGAAGCTATAGTATTATTGTAAATATAATCAGATGGATATACTATATATATATATATCTACCAATGTATCTGGCAACTGCATATTTCTTTGTTCTTACTGAGCTAGTATTATTTTCCTGCGACTTCCACACACAGCATTTTAATAAAGAATACGGCGTCTTACATTAATTTATTTCTCTCCCCTCTATATATATATATACCTTCCTCCTTCTTTCCCCTATATATATATATACCCATTGTATATATAATATATAATTGTATAAATAGGTGAAATTCCATAGACACTGTACCTTACGAAATTAAATATTTTTTGACTTATATACCTTTTTATTACTTAGCGATCGATTAGGAAAATAAATCTGACCAATATATAAATTTTCTACCCTACTATTAAACTCAGATGCCTTAAAGTTATCTTGTAAGTCTCTACAACAACGGGCTAGAATTATTTCTAATGAGGACTTAGATATACACCACCTTATTCTTACCAACGCTTCAATTAACCTCGCAATTCCTTCGCATCACTACTATACCCTCGCTTCTTAACGTGGGTGAGTTATAGTTAGTGTATTCATTACCTAAAGATTATGGTTGTGATATTTTTATCACTTTTTTTCCATTTGAGTCGTAGGTTTATCTCTGATATATAGTGTATAGTCTTTAACTATCCTATATATATACTATATAAATAATACAGATTATATTACACTAATTTTCCTTTAATTACTACGGAAATGCGAAATAATATATAAATATATATATATAATGTATCTCAGACGTGAGATTACTAGCTAGATAAGTCATAATACTAAGGGCAGTATTTCGATTATTCATTAAATATCATTCGTTTCGTACAACGCTTAAAACTTAACGGGTATAGCTATCACGAATATAAGTCTGAGCACATTCTATCATATAGGTAAAATTTTAGTTTTATTGTTCATCACCTACGCAAAAATTTGTATTGTGATGCATTAATGATCCTTTGTGGCGATAGAATATGATGTATATGATATGTGTTCCTAAAGATAGTGAGGGTATCATGCGTTACTTCCACAAATCCCTTATATTTTATTAACTAATATTACTAGACAACGTTGTCATATCTTTCTATGCTCTAAACGACCGCCTAAATCTTACTCCCCCGGAAAGCTAGACTAGAGGACGAGCTGATTTCTTCAGCTACCCGCAACTTTGCCGATCTCCTCGTGCTATATTTCAGATTTATTCTTAACTAATTATTTCATTTAACATATATTCAACCACTTGACATTCTATCTTTGCGGATATATAAAGAAGAGAGCATTGAGCATTCGATAGTTCGGCAAGTGAGTACCAAGTTCATTTCCGCAAGTAGTACCTTATGCTGACAAAAACTCTTTGACCTTTATCATCACTTTTTTTTGACGGCGACCTTTTTGCATATTGTTTAATTTGTTTAGTCTGACCATTAGACAAAATCATTTTGAGTTTTATATGTAGCACCCAATTTTGTACCGTGACCTGACCTTTTTTTGGCTCTTATAGCGCGTATTGTGTTGAACAAGTTAAAAAACTATTTGATAGACATCCATATTTCGGCCAAACCCTAATTGATATTATACTAGGTGTGCAATATGTTGTACTTTAAAAACCCCAATTCTCGTATTATACTGGCAATACGCCAGGAGACCACAGTCTCATCTTTGGATGCCTAACTCTCCGTCACTGATATACTGTTTTATCTTGAGCAGGAGGTCCCTAATTTATTCGTCCCGCCTTCGAAAGATGTGCCGTTAGCGCCTCCCGCTCGGAATATTTTTATTTTGGCGGTGCTTCATTTGCAAACCGTAATGTAACATCGCGGTTTATATTTTTTATACGGTTGTCTCACCTATCTTTCACATAGTTTATCGCACAAAACACTTTTGTCTTTCTAATACCGTGCGTCCATATTGGTATAGTGCGCAGCACGTCATTCCTCTAGTCTTGCTCAATGACCACGCTGTACACGTGAAAGTTTTTTCTTCGCGGACACTCCGCCTAATTAATTATGTTGCGACCCTTGTGTCTCCCGGATGTCTGCAATTTTGAGAAGCCCAAGGTTTCTGTTGTCGGTCAACCCTTGTGTATTCTACGGTACATTTTGAGAACCTGATTTTGGGCAACCGTTCGGAGATAAGGGTGCGGGCCAGGCACTCTCTGTTCCCGCTCTCCTTCCGAGCGATCACTCCAGGTCGTAGCGTGCCTTCCCCCTATTTTTGAGACTCCCACTCGCCCTTTAGATTGGGCTTAGCCCTGTGCGTTCTTGAAGTGATTGTCCTTATATTTCGTCTTAAGGCCCTTGTTCGACCTTTGATATTTCGTCCTGATACCGTATCAAAGGGAGTCATGAAAATTCTGGACCGATTCCATTATGCTTTACAAGAGTCAGGTCGTACGGCCCTTTAGCTACGAAGAGATTATCTTGCGCTCACTACTCAGGCGACCTGCCACCTGCCTTTGGTACGAGTATATCACCTCGTTTCAGCGTCTAACGAGAAGGTTGGCATGTACGGTACTCTGACTGTGAATGGGATCCCTATCCTAACCTTATCTTGCAGCCCCGCCGCCGGAGAGTTTATCTCCAACGACACGTCCATTGACAACACACACAAGCTAGCACACCACAATCACAGCACACACCACACGCACGCACGCACACCACAGCACTGTGCCCGATACTTATCTAGGTCACCACCTTTTTTTTACTAAATACATAACAGTATCTATCACACCTTATAGACGACTTGCGACTCACCCATTACGACACTTACATCTATTCCACTTACCACGTTATACACACGAGACAAGACACGGAGCTCCACTCCTTCTCGGTCTTCCAGGTTGAGTTTCTGTTCAAGATGATTGCCGAACCCTAAATTCTATTGTCTCATTCCTAAGTTATCCTCCTCACCTGCTGAGCCCTATTTTTCGCGTACAGGCTCAACCGTTCCTGGCTGCTTCCTCCGGTGGTTGGAGCAGCCACTATGTATTGTAAGTACATCGTAGGAACATTGTCTCGTCGGTCTCAAACAACCACTTATTGTGCTTTCTCAGTGAGTGGTCATATCTTTCTCCGCGTAACCTGCCGCCAGCGCGCTATGTCGCTCCCGCCGCAGGTGGCGTATTCATAACTCATGCTCAGCATGCTCATCCAGAAAACGTTCAGGAGTGATAATTCGCTGCAATCGACATCGGCAATATATGAATACACCGAATTCCAATCTAACACTTTCTGTTATATGGATAAGAAAACGTAGGTCAACTTAGATCATTTATTTGTAAAAAATTCTTGACAGACCGAAACACCTCAAACAGAGCATAACCTCCATCCTTTTTATACATGATATCTTTTGTCCTATATTTCTGTTAACCAGATAATTTTATAACAATTCTTATCCCATGATTTAAAATATAGATGTATGTAGTACGAAGAACAAACTACAGCATATAACCTGACTTGTCATGAATTTTGGAAACTATGGTTCATTTACGACAATGTACGAACTCTCTTAAACCACACTTTACCTAGACGAGCTACATTACCATCATATAGAAGCAGTAATATCTCCAGTTAATAAGCTATATAGATCGGCTTTAAGCCATAACATAGCGCCCTATAGAGTAAGTTAGCTACTATGCTTTTGTTTGACTGTGCTTTACTGCTATCATCTCAATAATGTAGTTTGTACTAGCCTTTAACCACATAGATGAGTGAGAGAAAGCAATAGCCAATACGATACGCTTGTAAATATACTGCTGGACATAAATGGCAGGCCATCGAATGAAGGTGATTACAATAGCAACAAAGGATTAGGATTGCTTTGTTCTATACAATTTTGACGATATATTAACTAAATTTCTCTTAACGCTATTTTGAGTGCACATAGATCACGGTCACAGTTCTCAACTCCAATATGTCCTATGTTAACAGACATATCCTTAAAGGACTTTTGTAAATCCTTATGTAAAACTCTAATAGAGTTGTGCACCGTTTAGCAAAACCAAGGGTTCTCGTAATGAGAACTGTCGCTAACAGGTAGCTTTACTGCTGTAAACTCAAGTTTTTTAACTGATTTACTCATGTTTTCATCTACTATTTCAACCTCCATTATTTGTTTTACTCGAGCAATTGAAAAACATTATGTTATTATCTGGCTTTATAATCTCACTATTAATATATCATAACAAGTCGTTATGTTTTTTATTTTGGGTTAATAATGGTCTCTCTTTATTTATTTATTTTTGGGTCATTATTCTGATTTATAAGTTTTCAATCAATATCTATTATCTTTTATTTTTCTTACTAGATACTTTTATTTTATTTAGTTGTGTTTACTCAGAGGGCGTCGTTGTTAGCTTAAGTGTGTTTTTCATTTTTCGAATACGCAGTTTTCTAAAATTGTTATTATTTATTACTTTATCGACTAAGACAACAAATCTGAACATCTTAAATGAGCGGAGCACACCTAAACTAATCCACACACAACACAACAACATTATTCACACACACTACTACTATAAAGCATAGCATTACTCGCCCTACGAAATAAAAACTCGCATTACAGGAACAAAAAACATTTTCATTTATGCCGAATTCACATCTCACCGAGAAAGTAAACCACGTATCTCAGCGCTATCACTCTATTGCTGCCCGATCGCAACAGCGAATGAGGAGCTCCTTAAAGAATTAAATTAAAAAACTAGTAATTTAAAATTTTCTGATCATTTTCATTATTACTTAAATTAATATATTGTACTTGTATTATTATATTTAATCTCATAGTTTTGCTCCAGTAGTTTTAATTTAAATTAATTATATAACTTACCACATGTTCCAGCCAGTGATCCAACAATAACCATACACATTCACTACATGCACTATCGCACAGCACACTACACATTACACACACATAACGTATAATTTCATTTAAAATAAATCATCATTTTTTGATCTGTATAATGAATTGATACCCACCATCCTTCGCATTTCTGACGTAAATACTGTACGTGCTCACAAAAATTAAAAACGTAAAATTTTTATTCTTTTCTATGTTTATAACGTACAAAATGATAATACCAATAACTTTTTATAAGTTATCCAATCATATATAGCGCAGTTTTATTCTATTCTTTGAACAAAGGAGGGCAAGTGTAACATTTATTAATAACTGTACTATTAATACTTATTCTGTTTATTAATAAATCTAATTATTTAGACTAATTACTTTATGAAATTATAAAGAAATTTCTAGTATCTTCATACGAAAAATATATTATATAGAATATTTGATATATAACATAATCAAAAATAATATATATAAGTCAATTTCACAATATGAAAAAGCGAAATTATATGCACGCAGCCCCTAAGTATTCACTCTAGAAGAGCATCGGCTCCTCTATGCACCCACTTCTATTTCAACGCGAAGTGCTCTTTTTCACCTTTATTGCTACTGACACTAATAATGACTCATCATTGACTTTTAGCCTCGCGTTACTCGTAATTAGCCATCGTTTATTCTAGTAGATAGATAAAAATAAACTCAGAAATATTCTTATCTCTCCGTTAATTTCAATTACATTCACTTTTATTGTACAATATCATTTCTCATCTGTATACCGTTAAAAATGAACATTTTATAAAATATCCCAATCTTAATTCCAACATTAGACCTCGCCTCGCTACCTGATAACGTACGAAAACCTACTCTCAAAAGTATTAATTTTGATAATTGCATTTTCTTTTTAAATAATTTTTAGTGATACTTTTAGACCTATTATCTATGTTCACTTGACAATCCATAATCAGTAGTAAAATCACGAGAGACCCGACACTTTCCCATCTACATGATACTACACGAGCTGTAATCTCGATGCAATCTCAGCGTCAAAATATGTGTAGTCGTAAATAATGCTGAGCATACGATTTCGTCTCTGAACGATTAATTTTAGGAACTCTATTCACCCTTCTGTCGTATCTCCCGTAGTCAATTCTGGCTCAAATAGTATCGTAATACCTTAACTGCTCAAACTTTTTTGGTTCATAAATTTTTTAGTTTCTAATACCTTGCATCGGCGTGTTTTACATGATAAAATGATAGAACTCGGCTTAAGACATGTACATTTAATTAATCTTACGTTTAGGCCTTCACAAACTTAGAGTCCTCTACAATTTAGAGATAAGATACAGCATGTTTGATATCCCAGGCTAGAGTTATAAGACCTCAGATACTTTATTATGTCCAGAATGGTAATTCCAGTATAGATCCCGAATCCCATTGTATATATTATGAAACGTTATTTAGTGAGTGTATTAAGTTACTTTTATATAGATACGAATTCATCGATAATCATCCAAGACATGTATTCCGAGATGCTTTGAAGTGTTATTCGTAAGTACTGGCTCCGGAGAAGTGATTATCCTCTACTTGTAATTGTTTCTACGGATCTAGTATATGGCGCTTATCTCTATCAGTGTAGCCGACCGTCATGTCAGCTGGTCAGTAGAAATTTAGTGTTTTATCGCTTTCTTTTGTCTACACGGTAGATGAGAGTTAAAATATCGGATGTTTCTTCAATATTTCCTGAGCCATTATCGTGTTTAGATATTGAGATGAAACATATAACTAATTGTGATTCTAAAAACATTTTATGTGCAGGTGTGTTTACTCCATCTTTAGTAGCAACTCACACAAAAACTCATTTTCTCTAAAATCATTAGTCATATTTTAACAAGGATTATACAGCGGGTTGCACTGGTCAGTCTGATCTTGATTATTAAAAAAAAAGTATCTCGTGTAACTAAAGGAAAAATACATATTATATAATTAATATAGCTTATCACATTATGAGGCGAATTTAAAATGTCAAATTATTCACCAATTCTATCAATATTAAGTATGATAATAAATTGATTCCTCAACTCGTAATGGCCATTGCTATGAGGTATGATACACGTGAACAGAGCGCACGTAGCGCAACTTCGCTCTCTTTTTTTTTACTTGATGCGCGACCGCGGGGCGAACAGCAGACATTTTCATGTAACACCCCGGGGGAACATCAGATGTTATAAACATTACTAACGCTTGGTTCGCGCGGCACAACATCATCATTCATAATAATAAATGATAGTGCGTGTGTAAGTCTTTTTTTTATTCAACACACAATTCATTTTCTCGTCAATCTTATGTTCCCTTAGGTTATTATAGTTGTTTTTTCCGTATTAATTTCCTCGTTCTCGGGAATTGTGAGATTTTTCAACCAATTAGAATCTTACCCTTCTAACTATTCTCAAAAAATTTTATTTAATAGAACATTGAATACACAGTGTGCACCGGGTCATAAGTTCTTAGAGAAGGCACATAAGTTAGATGTAGATATGTTTTGTAAATAAATCTAGTGTTTTATTCTATATATCTATCCATAAGATTTAATATATTCCCTGATGGATGTGTTTAGATGAGATACAAGTTTCAGTCCCCCTCGATGATAACAGCAATATTTTTTTCTTGTTTGGGCTGCGCACACCGTCACAAAGTAGTGCTGTTGGCCTTTAAACCTATAAATATACAGGATTTAAAAGATGATAAGGCCTGTCAACTATGGCATCTTTCACCGGGAAAATTTCTGTCTAAATTCTTTGTTAATAAAGGGAACAAGGAGATCAAATTTGTGCCAAAAAGCAAATAAAAAGCACTAAATCATCTGTTACCTGGTATTTTAAAAATTCGAAGAAAAAAAGTCATGCGTAAATGCAAATTCAATCTATCAATTAGTTATGAGGCATGCCAGTTTACGGCCTAAATTCCGTTTTTTTTCTGTTTGGAAAAAAATTAAAGGGGACATCAATTTACTTTTCGGCCACAAACCCATGAATAAAGGGAAGACGGATTTTTTGGTTTCCCCACCTACGCAAGGGGAAAACTTTCGCTATAGTGCCGTCTGTATGTGTTATGCTCTTCGGTATTAGTACTTTTTTGAAGAGCATAATAAAATACATAATCCGCTTTTTATATGCCTTAGGCTAACACCCTTCACCACAGACGTACAGCTAAGGTATCCTATCAGAATGAAACTTGATCCTCCAGAGTACCTCCCTAGTTATCTAGAGGACCCTCCAACGATTTTTTAGTCTTTACTGATCAAGCTATCTCTCTGATATAAAGTATTATGTACACACTGAGTTGTTCGATATTTGCTAAAATAGATTATTCTCTGAGCGTTCTCATTTTCCCCAGAATAAAATACACACTCAGCAAAGTGTGTTATCTATGATAATAGTGAACTGACGCTGCCCTACCTCCTTAGCGAGTGTGTGTACAAACCGTAATTTCTCTTAATGGATTTCCAGTACAATTATTTGTATAAACTCCATATAAAATAATAATTAAATTACGGATACTTCCAAACCTGTTTAACAGATCGATAGGCTATTGTAAAATGATACATACCATTTCACACTACTGATAATTCAGCGTTATGCAAATTCTTTTTCTTCGTTCTTGTAAACCATCAAGAATATAATTTCTCTACTATTGGATATATTAATAAACACTCTTAGAATTATATACCTATGATTTTTACTAATATAATGATGCTTATTCGACATATGTTTTATAATATTTTGTTCTATGCTTTGAGTACAACTATTCTCAATTGACATCTTTTATTATAATTATTTTATGATTACTCCTCAATATTCCATGATTATTGTGATCGGTGTCCAACAAATAAAGATATATCACCTTGAGTATGCTATGCCCTACTTCTCTACTTGTGAAGAACAAGCGTCCATATATTCCGCGACGCGTAGTGATATTACGCCGGCGGGTTCATGCGGCTGTTCCGCACCGGGGCGCGCTTGCGGGTGCTCTCGCTTTGAGCTATTTTAAAATCATATAATTACTACATATAATAAATCATAGTGAAAATTAAATTAATACATTATTTCGTAGTACAAAATATCATAAGTTATACTCGCTCTCAACTGACCCAGAAGTTTTATCAATAAATAAATCTCTATGCAAACTTAGTTTAAAAACATTCTCTCTAGATACAAATCAGGACTGATTTGTGCACCGCATATAACAGCTAAAAGACTAATGATTTTTAAAAGGAGTTTTGGGATTCGAAAGAATAATAACTAAAAAAAATTGTGGCTTAAAAATCATAGTTTACAGTACAAATATTTAATGAATAGTTTATATGACTCAATTTAGATAATTTTTTGAAGATAAGGATATATATATATATATATATATGAGATGCTACCCAAACGTTTGGTGAATTTGAACATCCTACTCAAGCTGGATGTAGTGTGCTTTCCTGATTGATGTGGCGAGCAGTATGCTATGCAAATCGATATGCCAATAGCCACATAGCTGAATGTTCACATTTTTTTGTTTTGTGCGATTTTGTAAGCATAGGTTTCTTTGATGTCATTTTTTTTTTTCCAACTGATTTTCCAATATATTTTCTGAAAGGGCGGGGTATAAAATAGGGTAAGGATAAAATATTTATGTTAATACTTATGAAAGCGTTAGGTGTTAATAGGAGCAATACTGGGTTTCCTCGGAAGGTTGGCTGCTTTAGTTCTTCTTGAGTATCTATGAATCACACTGTTTTATCTAATTATGGTTAGTCTGTATATATTACTAAATATTTAATAAAAGTTATTCTGCTTTATTCAATCCTTTTTTGTAGATCATGTTCCTCTGCCATGCATTTATAGCAAAAAAAAATTAAAAGGAACATAGGCTACATATTTTGTATTTTCCTATATTTATACCTAGGCCTACCAAATTCTTGACAAGTATATTTCTCGATGTTATACGTAATTTCATGATTGTTATATTTTTAATAAATAACCAAATGTTATTTATTTTATTTACTTTCCAACTATTTTTTGTATAGATTAATAAAAAATACATTACAAGTTTGTAGAGTTAATGAATAAAAAATGACTGCTTAAAATGTTATTCACAATTAGGAAAATTATCAAATTAATTTATAAATCATATATTGTTTGAGTTAAAAGTGGCATCTTGTTTTGTATGCTTTAAATATATATAGTATCTATGTTTTGTATGTTTAAAATATAGGCTATATAAATATATAGTAGCTATCTTGTTTAATAAATCTCTTTCCCAAGTTTATACTAAATGATAAAAAAACAATGATAAAGTCCTGGCCTTTGTTTACTCAATACTCATACAGCAGTAAATTACAAGATATAGGCAAAAAGAGCACAGCAATATTTGAAGCACAGTAAATTTTAAGGCGTTAAATATTTTAATTACAATAGTTTTCAATCTCTAAATATTTTTTTACTTTACAAGTAATGACAAAACGTAACTAATGTCTTTATTACAAATCATAAGCAAATTAAACAGGAAGAAAAAAAATTAAGTATGAAAATTCGAATATCAATTATTCCAATTTGTGCATATTCGATTTGGTAATAAAAATATAACACCGGTGTCAGGATTGGAAGTTAGGCCAGGAAGCAAAACATAACACACAAGTGTAAAAATAAAAAAAAATATGAACTTACCACCAACTCTATACATATTATTTGTCATTATGAAACATTGATATGAACTAAAATAAAAGAATATTCAAAGTTCATTAAGCGTAAAATTAATAAAATCCATGCAACTTCATAACAATAAACGAGATAAGTCCCACTGACAATTCGCCATTTTCTCACTAATCTGAAGACGCGTTCCAATAATGGAAATGGAAAAAAAAATTACATATACATATACAAACAGTTTCTTAAAAAAAGGCAAACGATAATAATAATAATTGGAATCATTTATTATAAAAATTTAAAAATTAATATCAAGACGCTTCAAATTGAAATTGTTATGAAATTTACACCCAAAAAATAGCAACACTCATATTGTCAATGTAGAAACACTTTTGGTACAGTTTTTAAAGATTACAAAATTATTTACTCAAGTTATCCGAAAAGTGAGGTTGACAATTTTTCTTTCGAAGTGGTTTCTCCACAAGTGTGACGTCACATTTTAATAGATACAATTATTTAAAATTAGGGTAAAATAATGAAAAATAAAGGATAAATAAATGTAAATTTTGTTTTAATTATAAAAGTTAAACATATATATCGTAAATGAATGAGAGTGGAAATATGACAGAGTTCACATGCCATAAACAGAAGGTTGTAAATCATCAGCTGAGAGGATGTACGAAAAAAAGCTCATGAACTAATATATATATATATATATATATATATATATTATATATAATATATATACTTATATATATATATATATATAATCATATAATTATAGTATATATATATATATATATATATATATATAATAATCATAATATATATATATATATATATATACTCATATATATTATATAAATTATATATAATAATATATATCATATATATATAATTAATATATATATATATACTGTATAATATATATATATATATATATATAAATATATATATATATTATACTATACTATATACAAAACTTTGAACTAAACCTTATATATATATATATATATATATTACTATGATATAATAATATATATATTTATATATACTATACTATATATATATATAATATATATACTAAATTACTATATATATATAATATATATATAGTATATATCAAAATATATATACTATAATATATATATAATATTATATATAGATATACTATCATTATTAGTATATATATATATGATAATATATAATATTATTATATATATATATAACTATATTATATATAGTTATATATATGGGAAAACATGTGCCATTTTTACAACTCACCTTTCAAATCACCGATGAATCTTTCTAGCTTCAAAAAAAATTTCTAGTTTCAGAAAAGTTAAGTTAAGATAAGGTTTTTTAAGAAACATTCTTTTTTTGTTTTATAGCCAAGCTTCCTGGACATTATGCCAGAAGCTTACCACTCAAACAACATTTTTCTCGCTAAAAACTTAACTTAACTTTCAACTTTTAACTTAACTTAGAAATTTTTAAACTTAGAAAATTTTCGGTGATTTGAAAGGTGATTTGAAAACTGCTTAATACCATACTATATATAAATATATATATATATATATATATATATTATATATATACTATATATATATAATATATTTATATATATATACTATATATATTTATATATTATATATATATATATATATTATTATATATCATAGTATCATAATCATATACGACTCCCGTCCACGTTTTTGATTTTTTTTTTTTTACTTGTTTTCGTATATATATTTCTAGTAAATGATCCTAACAGTGAATTTAAGGGGTGAAAAACACGATTCAAAAATATATAGGACCAATTACGTTTTACGACTCCATCAGTTTTTAATTTAAATTTTTTTTTTCTTAATAAAGGAATACCCTAAGAGTAAACCGCAAAGGATGGCAGGAGCCGGGTCTCTCGGCCTTCCGGGGGAACGACAGAATGGAGGACCATTTCCCCCTCTCACGAACCCCGCCTCTTGTGTTTGTATTTGGGTTCGCGGGGGTCCCCTACACTACCAACACGAACACCAAACAATAACAACACCAATAACGGAAGGAATGTGAAGGGGATTACCGAATCGTTCACCAACACCTCTGTCACCACCGTCCCGAATTCCTTTCCTGTATTTGCCCACACCAATTTTTTTTCTCATTATAATTATATTGATATTATAATGTTTTTTTTCAGATATTTCCCCGGATGTGGAGGGGTGGTGGCGGGTGCGGTTGTTGAGAAAAACTATTTTGTTTTAGCCCGGCCGCGCGGAGCGGCAGTGCAAGACGGAGCGGGCGTGCTTACACTTCATGCTCTTGATTTCCGCATTTTCCAAAAAATAAATGTAAATATGGAATTTACCTAGTCCAATTTAAAGTGGACGATAAAAACCGTGTTATCCGCGGCGGTTACTTTTCCGAAATATAAATACGGCCCTCCCATTTGATTCGGAAAACGTCAAAAAAAATTCTTTTAATTTTATTGTTTGCGCTTCTCTTCTAACATTTTTGATAAACTTACAGGGGGCTTGTGAACGGCACCGATTCTGCAAAATAATGATAAATAGCCTTTTTCTGATATAAGATGACGTTTTCGTACTTTTTTTGATTGTTCCTATTTTTTCCTCATATTTTTTTATTACTTTTTAATATTTATATTAAGAAATAAATTTTAGGAAGGATGATCGATTTTTTTAAACTAGATTATTTTAAAATGAGATTTCGAACTTGGTTGGGCTGGTGGAAATTCATGAATCCATTCATTCCCATTCTGTACCAACTCAACATAAATTCAGTATTAAGTATACAATTATTCTTTAATGCAAAAATATAAGTCGGGGGAGTTAATAAAAATATAAAAACAAAAACTCCAAAACGTGCCCCGGTGCGGAGCGGCTTTAAGAACAAACAGGGATTCACCATATGGGGACGGGTATAATATATAATAAAACTAAAAGTTTATATTATTTATATATTAAAATGAGTCAGTTTTATAACATCAAAATACTGCAGGGTAGATTTCCCAATTATTATATAACGATATGAATAATATAAATATAATATCATAATATATAAAAAAAAACCGTCATATATATGACAATGTTCCCGAAGTGGATATAAAGAGAAATGGGAGGGGAATTTTTTTAGAACTTATTGAATTGAGGGAGTTTTTTGGTTACGAATTTTCCCTCCCCATTTTCCTATTAAATAAAAATAAGTTGTAATATTTATGTTGCAGAGTGCAGGGCATCCCAAGAGTGTTATTTATATACTATATATATATTATGATATAATATTATATGTATAATATTATTATATTATATTTTTTATTTATATGTATATATGTTTTTAAGATTATTTTGAGTATATATATATATATCTTTATTATTATATTTTACAATACTATTAATGTGAAGATGATATAATATAGATTAATATAATATTAATATATATATTTATAAGGATAATATAAATATAATATTGGTAAATAATCCCAATGTTTTATTAGAAATTACATAAGTTTTACTTAATTTTTAAATATAATTGACCCCGAAAATATCAAATCATCACCTTAAAAAAATGGGTCATCCCGATTCGGGTATAATATATATATATAGCTATATATATATATAGTAATATATATTATTTATATAATAAGTGAAAAGTCTTTGTTATTCATATATTATATATATATATAAGCGCTCATAAGGTTACGTATTACTAAGCTAACCACCGTAGATAGTGTGAAAAATACTAAAGGGGCAAACGATCCCCCTGTAAATATGAAAGTCAACTATTTGTATATAATATATAATTATAATATAATAATATATAAATGAAAAATATATATATAAATAATAAAGTGAATAAAAATTATTAATATAGATTTATAATATTCTTAAGGGTAATGTAGATTTAATCACAAAAGATATCTTAATCTACCTCACAAAAAAATATATTAATAAATTAAATATAATACTAATTATCCTAATTAAATAAATATTATATGATATTATATAGTATATATAGTATATAGTATATAGTGTATATATCAGATCAGTTCATATATTATATATATTTAATATAATTAATAATATATTTATATTATATTATTTAACATTGTATAGTTCTTTCATATTGAGTAATAAAGAATATCGTCAGCAAGGGTAAATAAGTGATGAAGAAATTGAGAGAAAGAAAAAGTTTTAAGAAACCTTTTTAGTTGAATTTTATCTTAAAACACAAAAAATAACTACACTTAAAAATTTATGATATATGTTGTAAGAATTAAAACTTATTTTTTCAAAATATATAAAAATTTACGATTCAATACTTAATTAAATAATTTGTAATCTAAACTGTTTATTGGAAATATACGTCTGGCCCCACCGGATTTAATGCCATTTCCCGCCACGAAGCCTTAGTTCTATTGCTCTCTTGGCGATACGTGTATGAAAAAGAAATTCCCACGTAGTTGTGAACTCCCCGGCCCGGGGAGTTACATGATTAAAACTGCGTTTGTCGCGATTAAGAGGTTTTAAGAATTATTTTACCCAGATGATATATTAAATGAAACTCGATTCTTATATAAAAAATAAATAGGCCCTCCACTCCATTTACTGGATTTTGTATTTTATTGTATTTTAAATGATTTTATAACCCCGCGCAAAAATTTTATGTATTTTATAAATCATTTAAATGGGCTCATATAAAGATAATAATTTATCGTATATATATAATTATATTATTAGGATATAATAAGAATAAGTATTTATCCAAAGTTATATATTAATTATATTATCCATAATAATTATTAATATATTAATATATTGATATATTATATAATAGTATATATATAATATAAATATAATATATATATTATAAATATATTCAATAGATTCAATTATCAAGGCTTTTAATATAAATATTAATAGGGCCTTACTAATTCCTCGAAAACCTAATCTCTATCCTCGGACGCCTAGACTCTAAAAACTCTTAAAAGAACTTCTTATCCTAACCGCTTAACATAATTAAGGGGCCCTTCAGACCGTCTAGAGCCGTAGATGCTTTTCTAACTACAACTTAAGTGTGCCTAACCTAACCATCAACCGCATAGACCCTAACCTACAGCGGTGACCCCTAAAGCCATATACTTCCCGGTGTGGAAAACCGTCTAATCTTCCAACCCTATCCTAAACCTCTTTACATCCACAATCAAATATACCTTAATATACCCCTATACCTTAGCAAATTTAGGAATCTTGCTTGGGTAGATATAATATAATATGATATTTATTTATAACTACTACTATATTATCGGACCTGTTATGGCTTCAACTACTAAAATAATCTGATATAACTAATATTTTATGTGATGAATTCATATATAACTTATATATATTTTAGCCCATTTTAAATATAATATATAAATATACAAAGAGAACTGTAAAGGCAGAGAAGAGAAGGTCGAGCGCTGTAGGGGCGCACCTTTGCCCCCCCTCAATTCTTGGCCCCGGATGATTCGGGGGAGATAAATAACCACTATCTGTATCTTTTATGATGATTGCAGGACGGGGACCTTTTTAACGCGTTTGCTTAGTAGAGAAAAGAGGGTCTTATGAAACCACGGTGAATTAGGTCAAATTTGATTAAATTACTTTAGCGCTATAAATAAGACCATACTTTTGTTCTTATAGTTTTAGAGGTTTAAATGTGTATTCTTTCGTTCTATCCATACTTGCGCTGTGAAGTCAACCTCAGAGGGGGGTCAGTTGAATTAAGAAATGCGTTCGGTCAAAGCGGCCTCTTTCTACACGTTTTACCGCTCACGTTCGGGTATTTGACCAGTATTCTCCCTCTTGCGCAACCTCTCCCAGTAATGTCCGATAGCATTGGCCCACTGATCAAGCCTGCCATAAAATATAATATAAGCTATATATATATATATAGTTACTACCAGGCCTATATACGATGAAAGTAATCGGTAATTATGGAATAAGATACTCCACTACGTAGGGGGTTATTTATTCCTACTAAAGTTACCTATATAATATTTTTTATAATATTTTATATATATAAATTGATTATCGAAATAATATAATAATATTTTCCCATTAATCGATTAATTGTTCATTACTAAAATATACTAATAAAATAAATACATATAATAATTAATTTATGTCCTATCTCGGATATCAATTATTGATACGTGGATAGTGCACCTCAACCCCTTTTAGCCCCCCAAATGAATTGTGATGTATATATATATATAATTTATTTTACTTTATTAAATAAACATAAAAATTATAATGAGCATAATAACTCTGTTAGGGGGTGACCTCAGGTATATTTACTAGGATTTATTCTATACAGTCTATAGCTCACGATATCTTTTCAGTAATATATTATATATATATAATAATATATATTAAATAAACAAATTTCTATTTCAGTATTTATATTTATACTTATCCTAAAATTTAATTATATTATTGAATAGTTCGGAGTGAGGATATAATTAGGATTAACATAATCCTAATCATTTATATCTAGGTACATAGATAGTGAAAACCTCTACTAGTGGGATACATAATATATAATATATATTTCCGGTATCATTATTATTACCATAACTATAATTATTATTATTCACCTATATAATTATAATATAATAATAATATATATATAAAATATAAATACTTTATTAAAATATATAAATATATATATATATAAATAATAATATGCCTTATAATTATATATATATATATATAATATATATATATAATATACCTAGTAGTATATATATCCGGGGATAAATACTATTTAATATGGGATATGCTTTATAATATTATATAGGGTTAACTACTACCCGTTATAATTGGGTTATATATATAATCTACCTAGGGAGTTCCACATTTAAAATAAGTTAATATATATATAAATACACCTTATTCGTATATAATATATATATATATATTATAAATAGTAGAATAAGTGAATAATATGAATATATATATTAATATATTATATATACTAGTATATGCATATTCGTGGAATACTATTATATATATATAATATATATATATATATGATATAATAATTATATATATCATATATATATTACAGTGGGTATCCCAGGAATTTATTTTCGGGGGGGGCCCCAGGCCAAAAAAAAATCCGTTATCCTAAAAGTTCACGGCCGAAAAGACGAATATGAGCCCGGTTTTCAAAGGTTCCTTAAATTTAAATTTTGATCGAAATATCAAAGTTCCATAAATTCATCTAAATAAAATTATGGTTTTCTAATCCGAAAATCGGGGATATGATTATAGTATATATTATATATATATACAAATTTATAGATAATATATAATAGTATATATTTATTATAATAACATTATATATTAATCTATATATACGTTAAAGTGAATAGGGGAGTGACTTTCGGTATTATTTACGTGATTTTTTACTTATACAGCGGTAGGTATAGTACTGGGCCCCCGAATTCTTTATATATGACGTGAGTGGATAATAAAAACAGTGTGAGGTATTACAGTTCCATAATATTAAACTTTCTAAGCGATAAAATGGAGAAAAATTAATTATATATTATAAATTACTAATTTTCACCTTACTGATATTATATTGATTATACGTGCGGCCGGGGGCATAGAGAGTGAGCAAAAAGTCTAGAGAATGAGGAAACATCTCTTTTCGCTTTTTTTATTCGGGGGTGTGCGAAAGATTTCCCGAATACGCTACTGTAGCGGAGGATTGGCAAGGGGTCCCCCAACAGCTCGATAATTCTTAATCTCCAATTAGCGATATTCTCTGTACCAAAGTAGCTATGTGAGCAAGTCATAATGATTGAAACTATATTGTCTTTTCGTTCTACTACTATAAAAGACAGTACGACCACTAGGGATTAAAAATTGACAACAGTATTCATGTCATAAACAAGGAATGTCAATAGGTCATTGTGTGTAAATTTTCGCGAACTGCGAAATCCAGAGGGAGAAAACTTATATTAGCTTCTGACTGCTCTATTCTGATTTTTGGCGATCTGTGCTGTGATGCAATTTCAGCTTCCATAATCCCATTCTGCCCTTCTCTCACTCCCAATTCCACAATTGGGCATCAAATCTTGCTTTGTAAAAAGGTTACATCCCTTTTTATCATTGCTGCTTTATTTAAATCCACATTTGCAACATTGCACAGGGTAAAAGTATGTGATGAATTTCTTTATAATTTCAGTAAATCTCTCTCCCTAATGCCGCTGATATGTAAACTCATCCAACGAATATAATGGATATAAAAAACCGGATGGGATGTGCCGATAATAAATCGTGGATAGTTAGAAACCCGTAGGTCCGCGATAAGATAGCCACCGAGGTGACAATGTTGGGTCTAGTATTTTTGTGACAATTGCGTGTGAGAAATTCTTCGGCGTACGCAGCATTGGGTGCTCAAGTAGCGCAACTCAAGAAGGTCAGCGTTATGCGTCTTGTCATGTTATCAACATTCTCTCAAATAATCTCTCTATAACTGAATATTATTCATAAATGCTTGCATTGTTTGTCTCTGAATGACGATCCAAATACGTATAATGTTTTAACTAGATTCAACTTATTATATGCACTCAACAAACAATAATTCATACAGACGGGGTAGTGGGGTGTTCTCTCCTATTGCGCACATCCGTTTTGCAATAAAAAGATAATGTGTTATGGGGTCTCTATGAAAAAACTTTCACCAGATAATTCTGCTGTTAGGAAGAAAAAAAAAGGAAAAACCGAGAAAAGATGCACTATGAACATTGTTTAAGAAATTAAGGGAGCTTTTTTTCGACTGACTCCAACTCAATATTTTTTGATTTGTTCTAAAGAAGGCGTGAACTCATATCAGGCGGAGATATTCATCATCTGCTACATATAAAACTGAGGAGGTAAGAAGGCCGCGTATCGGTTCCTCGGCGCAGTTTTGGTTTCACCTAGCGTAGTTTCCGCACAGAACCACTTTTCAATCCTCCGGATCTTTTGTCGACTCTTAGGAATGAGTTTTTGTTTTCTTCTATTTTTTTCTTCAAGAACTTTATGTCCTCTTTAGCACTACAAGAACGAGGAGAGAGAAATGAGATACAAACCTCTGTCTGTTTAATATCTCATAATCCGAGACTTTTTCACTCTAAATATTTTGAACTTTACGAAGCCTAATTAATCGTCTGTTTTTTGGAGTGCATATATATTGAAGCCCCGAATGCAAAGAAAAGCATTCGAACTGTGTAGTTATTTAAACGCCCCATTCTTCCTGTGAGGCAGGTCGACCTTTCTCTCTTCGCTTTACTAATACTCATCGATTTTCTGGAACATCGCGGGAACTGAACACTCTCACCACTCATTGCGTTCTGACACCGTCATACCTCTGTCCTCCTTAGATATTGGCCATCCCACCTAATAACCAAAACCCAAGTCTACAGCTTAGCTTATTTCTTCAATATGAACACTTTTGTCAAAGACTTCATAGCCCGTCAAATCAATTTACTGAGACGAAACACAAAAAAACTTCTTCTTAGAACGGTAAGAGCCATCAAATATCATACGTGACGCCACTACACAAGGATAAAATCTGTTCCTTCGAGAACATCAGTCGATCTCATCAGCCTAAAACCCCAGTAAAAAACTTACTTTTTATTTTACTCGTGTGGTTGGCAACAATACGGGCTATAAACAATTCTATATGAGATGTGGGCAATATTCAATAGATCATATTAGACTGTCTGGGAACTGGGGTAACCCCGTTATTGGGGGTTATAGAAAAAAAATATACATAGGCGGGATTCTACTAGCAATTCTATGTTTTTATATATGTTCTGAAAAAGGGAACATGGTCTCCACAGCCATTTAGCACGATATGCTGTTAAAAAAGACTGGCGGCGACTAATTGCAAATCCGTTTCCCTACAGGCCAGCAGAACCCGGATGTTCGATCTCGCCGCGGCTGTAAGTCAATTACTGTCCAAGTACACAATATCATTATGCTTACCACAGAAACTTCGAATTGTTTTCAACACAATTTGGAATCAGCCGCTTTCTACTGTCCTGTGCGGTTCATCTCTTTACTTCTCACTGTCAGATCTGGTTTATTTGCAGATGACTCTAGATTTTTCCTTGGAGACTGCGTGGAATTTTTAGGCAGCAAATCTCTCTTTTTCTAGCTGGCGGATTCTTGGGGGTGGTAATATTTAGTTGTCCGTCGTGTCTTCTGAAGGCATTTAAGTGGTAATATCCCTTTAAGTTTTAATTAAACAAAGTCTCGAAGCAAAAAACACCCAATTCCAGGTGTTTTCCTTTACCTTCTTTTGTTTCCAAAAACAATGCACGCAAAGTTTTTTGAGGAAATCTTAATTCACACCGCATATCGTTTCCTTTATATACAGAAGTAATAGTTCTATAAACCCACTATAATCTCATCAATTGGACACTTTCTTATGTAAACTCGAGTCATTTCATTACCGATCCTTTTCGCCCAGCAGCAATTATGCATCGGCAAACCACCTTTTAAAATTTAATATTTGGTTGTATTTCCTTGGATTCTCTCGAGAGATCATACTTTTAAATATATTCGTGTTCCCACCTTTTCCTTTTATTTCGCTTACATAGCAGGATTACACGGTACCTATTGAGAAGTTGGCACAAAATAAATACTCCGTCGTGTGGAAGGGGCTCGCGATATGTATCCAACTTCTCATACCAGCTTTTTTTTTCCTTTGTTTACATTTTTTCCCTTGATTCGCCCCCCCCTGACTTAGAGCGGCAGGCGCTGATGAGTTCGTTAATAGAATAAATTATTCGGCATTCACACGATTACACGCTTACTTGACGAACATTTTTGTTAATGCCTCCGCTCTAATATATAGATCCCAGTTATCTGGGATTCAAGGGAAGTTCAGGGGAGAAGAAACAACATGAGAATTCCCCCTATTCTGTGCACGTGGGTGCCGAAACTAGCGGAGCACCTTTCCACTTCCCTGTTTGATTAACTTATAACCATGGTATATTGCCTCATTAATTTACCGCATAGTTAGACTTACTTAATTTATTTTTATTGAGAAAAAGACTATCATAATATATAGTTCATACTTTATTCATAATATTTTTTACTCTCCTCTCTCTCTCTCTCAGATTGAAAATAAGAAAGCATTTGATCTTGATGTGAGAAAACATTTGGTCTAATACGTCAGGTATCATCCAATAGAAACTATAACACTCGTTTGTTAAATGATCATGATTATATAGCTAAATTGAATTATGGCCAAAGAAATTATAATAATTATAATTTAAATAATAATTATGATGATGTTCATTTTAGGAGAAGTTAGAAAAGGAGAACCTCGGATTTAAAAGAGAGAGAGAGAGAGAGACCGAGGGAAGAGAGAGAGAGAGGAGAGAGAGAGAGAGAGAGAGAGAGAGAAGAGAGAGAGAGAGAGAGAGAGAGAGGAGAGAGAGGGGTCTGACAGGACGAGAGAGAGAGGAGAGAGAGGAAGATTATTCAGAGAAAATTGGATGTGATTTGATCCACCTGTACTAAAAAATAAATATAATAACATATATTAGTTCGAGTATATTCAGGGTTCCTAATATAATTTATATTATTTATATAATAAATTATTAGAATATCATAATATCCTAAGTGGGGAATATAATCTATAAGATATTCTATAAATATCCAATCATATTTTAAATAGTAATTAAGCTACTAAATAATAAATTAGGAATAATTTACGTGCTAGTTATATATAATATATATAATATAGTATATATAATATATATATATATATAATATATATATATAATATTTATATATAATTATAATTATATATATAATATATACTATTATTTATATATATATATTATATAATATATATAATATATATATATACTAGAGAATATATATATATAGAATTTAATAATGAATAAATATTATAATAATATCACTTATCTATATATTGAGTGTGTGTGCGGTTAGTATTGTGTATAGGTGGGGGGCTTTCGTGTGTAATAAATCATGGACGCTTTTTTCTGCGCGTATTTTTCTCCCTATGGTAAAAAACTTCCGCCAGGACAGGGAACTTAATGAGAATTGTGTTACTCCTGACAGCCTCGTACGAATTATATTAAAATTAATTTAACCTACATGCACTTTATATTATTAAGGAGATATGATACTTCAAAAATTTTAGTGTCTAAAAAATTTCGGGGGGGCCATGGACCCCCTGGCTCTCCTTATATACGCTACTTAGATCGCTAATTCTTTATTCTTTTGCTAATAAATCAGTTTTTATTATTATATATTATTTATTACTATATATATATGATTATATTATATATATATTATCCTTTTTATAAATATATATTTTAATTAATTTTGATTACTGAGGTGAATAATAAATACAAATGTGTATTTTTCCTGTATGGACATAATATTCTGTTGTTTGCCGGAAGGATTTTAAATACCTCGTTTTCTGTTCGAAGGACACAAACTTATCGTACAAGCCTCCGCTCTGTGTTCATGGGTCCCGAGCAAGAATCTTTGTTCGTTTTTTTGTCTTCAAACCAAATATCACATAAATAATAAAATATAATATACTTATTCTTATAAAAATATGTATTAAGAAAAATATTATATAGTTATTATATATAGTATATATATATATGGATATAATATTATATATAATATATTATATATATTATATACTCTATATATATATTTTATATAAGTATATTAAAATAAAGTTAATTTTACATTTCAGTACATGCTACTTATCGCTACGAAGAGAGGCGTTCAAAGATTGACTTTACTATCGACAAAACTAAAATGATCATTTTTTGTAATCAGTGAAGAATTTCAATTCGGTAAAAAAAAATAGAAAGTTTAAAATAAGGTTTTCCAATAATATTTAGTAATAGTGAAATTAAATAAATAAATACATAACGATATGTGTGACAACTGCTCCATTTCTGTTTCTGCAATAGAAGGACGCCAGAGTTGCCAAAACAGGATTGCTTGTCTAAGGTCTCAATATAATGTAAATTATTTTTAGTGAAATTTTTCACAAAAGCCATGTAAGGGGCTGGAGCCGACGAGTGGGACAGAGTCGGGAACGAACAGTCACCCCCCCGTCGTTCCCCCGGTAGGCCGAGAGGGACCATGAGGACTCGTTCCATCTTTGCAGTTTTCCTATGGTTGTTCAAAGAAAAACCCTCGTAAAAGGTGATTTGGCCTATATAGTCTAAAGAAAGAAAAGAGGCGGATTTTGCTCAACGTGCGAGCGGCTCACTTGGCGCTTAAATAAATACTCATAACGACCGACGATACCGAGATTCATTTAAAAACGTAGTACATTTGCATTCTTTTTTTTTTTTATAAATTTATTGATTTTTTTTATACAACAGTTAACTTCGTTAAGTATTTCTATATATACTCCCCACATAAATTTTCCCCACGCTGATTCGGAAAATGTTTATTTATTTTTAGGTATCACTCCCTTTGTTTTCTTTGTAGATAAACTGTATGTTCTCAGTAAGTACTACCATATATAATAGGTTATATATATACATGTCACTATTATATACTATAGTAGAGGATATCTAGATTGTAGGATATTAATATAAATAATATATATATAACTATAAATATAATTAAATATGAGCTACTGAGTATCAAATTGTTGCCTAAATAATATATAATATATTTATATAGTAATTCCCTCCAGTGGAGCTGTGCCCAGATAGACCCATTATTGCTGTCATGCCCCAAATTATATTATAGGGTCATTTTACCCAATCTATAATAAAAATATAATATGTGATTTTTACTCATAATATAATATTACGAATCGGTAGGTATGATATTATAATTTATATATAAATAAAGGGATATAAATAACCGTTTCGGTAATTATATATATATAAGTGGGGTAGTCTATCTCAGTATGCTAGTATAATAATATTATACTAGTATACTGGATCATAGTATTATATAATAATCCAGTGGCGGTGTTTCCAGTGAGACCCATTAAAGCCCGAAATCAATGCAAATATATAGTATGAATATTAATATTACTTATTATATTACGGGGTATGAGAAATAACTATTAATAACCATATTATTATTTTTTATTTATATCTAATTATATAGTATTTTACCTAAATTTATGAATGCATGTATTATACTAGTGAGCTGAGGGTAATATATAATATGATATCAATATACCTTATTTCTCAGTATAGGTATAGATAAGGAGAAGATATCACCTTCAGATACGGTAGGAAATATAAACCTTTTAACTAACCAATAAACAATAAATATATATTATATAATTATTTTAATAAATGTAATATATAATATATATATATATATAAATAATATATATATATAATATAATAATATATGGCCTTCCTCTGAAAATTTCATTATATACGGTATAATATTTATTTATATAGCTACATAATATATAGTGGAGTAGTAAATTTATATATATACTCATTATAATAGCTATTGATATTATTATATATATATAAAAATAATGTATAGTATATATATATATAGGTTTATCACAAAATGACCGTATAGATATATATTCATAATATAATAAATCTACCGGGTATTCATATATAATATTAGTATAATATTATATATATATATATATATATATATACTATATGTTATATATATATATATATATATATATATATATATATATATATATATATATATATAAATATCTAATATAGTAATATATTATATATATATATAACTGACTTATAACCTATAGGTATTATATTAAATCTATAAATAATATAAGTGGGAGTGCTCTCCTTTACCTGTTACTCGTGGAATAATATAATCCACTCGCTCCTATTCCCTCTTGTTATGAAGTTCATTATATAATCACTTTCATGTGAAAACTCGTGGATACTGAAATTTCAATTAGACTTTACAATCGATATGGTTCCTGTCTCATTTGACATCATTGAAATACTTGACAATCGAGTTTTGCTTGTTGTAATCCTCTGATATACTTTAATTACTTATTCAATGCATAAAAGCTTTCTCTCTACTGTCTGCTGTTGTGTATAGGTATCGTATCGGACGGTAATTGTCTTTCGGCAATCAAAAATGTGTTTTACATAAAAAAAATTAATTCTAGGTACATAACTTCATTAAAAGTTCATTGTTCTTTTTGGACGTTTGCTCGGATCTGATATATAAGTTGTACAAATAACTTATGGGTATCATCTATACATTTAATTGTCGAGACTCATCCGTGAATCACGACCACCAACACACATATCAAATTCGTTTTCTCCATTGTTTGAAGAAAATTCTTTGTTTTTCAAAATGGGCCCCCCTCAAACGTAAATTATGGCTTAAAGAGAATAATCTTCTTGGAAGAGAAATTACTATAGGGAAAAAAAAAATACTTTTGCGTAAAATTGATTATAAAAATACTGACGTGGCTTAATGAGTTCTATAACCACGAGAATTCACTCAGGAAGAGTATTCATATCATGATTCTCTAATATGGTCTTATAATCTACAACTGTTTGAATGTGGTGCGTTATAAATTATAAAGTCCGATTATTTACATGATAGTAATGCGAGTCGATTTGTGTTTTTCTCGATGGAAAATTCTTCCCCGTGCTGTAATTTTTTAACAATTGTCATATATTTTAAGAAAAAAGAATCTTGTTTTTCCTCTTATTTACAATTTAGTAGTTTTCCTAACTTCATTAGCCCAATAAGTAATATCCAAACTTTTTGACTGAAGACATATAAATAAAAGCATCCCGAGATTAATAAAGAGAAAAGATAAATTAGTAATTTCATTTGAGCTGAAACGAATAAAATAATAAATTTATATTTTCAGATATGTGAGTCATTCTCAATAAATGAAAATAATTTCCTACGAACACTCTCCGGTCAGGTGGAAGAACACTGATGCCGATCTTCTCACAATACGGGAAAGATGAAGAGAAAAAGAATATATCCAAGAGTATGTTAACAAGAAGAAGGATTAGAGTTGGGTGCTCTGTGTCAAAGAGATCATTTGAGTCTTAGCTTGTGTTGAAGAAGATATATGTCAAAGTAGGGGGAAAGGTAGGCCCGTTGAGTGATTTCGCTGACCAGGTTTATTTCCCTTTGAGACATTTATATAATGATCAATCGATTAGATTTTCTTCTAGCTACACAGCTCGATAGGTAATCGAAAAAGGTTCATTAGTCTGTTGCTTCGAAATAGGCTTGATATCCTGGGCTAGCTGCGAGGTCATTTGATTTGGGACTGCTTGAATGCACGTCCCAGAGTTTTTTTCCACAAATTAGCGTGAAAAGGATAAAAAGTAATGATGAGTGATTTGGAAATTATCAGTCCGGGACCTCAATCTGTAGTGTATGAGGAGGTAGACCGAAAGTTAATTTTAGATAGAAAAGAAACTTCAATGTTTTCTCTTTCCATTAAGGAGTGGACATACATCAGAGGAATAAATCCGAGTTGGGGATAGAACCAGATTTTGAAGTGTCAAACCGAAAGCTACATCACATTTATTCTCTCGACGAGAGAATGTAATTTTATTTCCATAGATTTACTATTTATACTGGATTCCTCTCTCTATTAATCAATCGAGGAATTTTATTGTACAATTTGACCATATCAATATTTTCAATCTTCTCAATATTTAAAGAGGAATTATTAACTTGGAATCAAGTCTTTGATTGAAGGAATTTTATTTGTTTGCAAAGTTAAGGGGAATAATGAAGGGGGTATAAGATTTACGATATTGTTTTCAACGAAGAGGCTAAGTGTGTTGAGAGAGAGTACAAATTCAAGTGTGTGAGTAGTACGGCCGACACACATCAAAACAGTCAAAAACAAAGAATATTATCTCTCAAGTATCATTCTGAATAATCAACTTATTTTCTTCTTTGATTCTCGGTTCGGCGTTTCAATAAAATACGCATTATCGACTTATTTTACCATTCTTCCACTGTGTCATTCTCAATATCTACATATGTCCTTTATTTAATTATTTGCAATTCGTAATACTGATTATGTTTGGATGCAGTATATCAACGTATAAAATAAGACATATAAAATTTAATTCTTGGCCTTGGATTATTAATTTTGATTATTCTGTCTAAAAAATCCTTGCATTTAAAATTCTTGGAAATATATTGAATTTCTTTTCATATAACTTTTCATATTTTCACTCTGCACTTAATATCGTATTTTATTATTATATAATGTTTTTATCTTCGTACCACAATAAATATCAAATAAATTATATGGCAAAAATGATCACATTCACAATGAGGTAAGCATTCACCATTTTTAAATGCACGAGCAAATGTCCCTTTAAGCAATTTTTAAAGTCTATATATCTTTTTATCTGATTATCTATCTATCACGGTAGAACGGCGGTATTTTTATTCAAATATTTTCCCATTGTGGTTGCTTTTTCTCTTACTACTTTCTTAAATGCCTATGTCTTCCCACTCAGTTGCTTTAATTCCTCGTCTTGCAAAGAAAACTAATGGTGATCCACTATTCTTTTATCAAAACTCCATATCCCACTATAACCCCAATTTTGCATTTTTGCTTTTTCCGACCTTTGATCCATAGACATTAAGTTTTGGGGAACTGCATTGCCAAGAAAGTGTTCACACTTTAAGCAGTAGTTTTGAAATTTGAGAAGGGATGTCTATCCTGGAGTACCTTTTGTTGCGGTTCACCTTTCTTTTTAACAATTGCGGGATGTCCAATTCCCCCTGTTCCGCGATTGCAACGAGCAGCGATTTTAAATTGTTCGTCTGTGTTAAATCATATAAAAAGAGATACCAGTAAGATATGTATTGATGAACTCCAATGAGTAACTAGGTTTAGTACATTGGTAAACTCTTATCTGTGCATAATCGTAACTGACTGTTTTCCCAATACCAGTCTGTTCTCGGTTCAGACTATTGGTCCCTCATATTGTGGGACAATAATGAAAGTTGTCTTTTATTCTTTCTCAGAGTTTGTTGTGAGTAATATTATTCAGATAGTACAATGAGGTATATTTTCGATTTTTAAGTTTAGTTGACATGATTTTTCAAGGATATTAAACTTTAATTAATTAAAGTTATCTATAGAAGAACCGAACCTTTTTTATTACTTGATATAATATTTTGGCTCACAAACTTAAATTTCCCTGAAAAGAAATATAATATATCGTATATAATTTTGACTATAATAATAATAATGATAGATGATAATAGTTTTACCAATATATATAAATCTTATTTACCTAGAAATATATATAATATACATAAAACTATATTATTTTTTATCCTATATATATATATATATATACTTATGATGTCATATGATATTATATATATTATAGGCGGTAGTTTTCAATTTTATTTAACCTACTTAATGAAAAGAAAGTCTAAATTCCGTTAGTTCATTGTTAAAAGAATTTTTTGAGGGTTACACAGGAAACTCCCCACGTTATCTTTTCCTGAGATATACTATTTATTCGCTCACCTACCGCGGGCACTGCATACAACCATTCCTTCTGGTGCTTTCATATTCATAGTCTGCCGTATTTGTTCTGAAGGGCTGGACCTTCCCAGCGGTGGCTCCCTAATTCCTGCTCCATTCCGACCTTCAATTGTACGTGAAAGTGAAAGCTCGACTCTTACAGCCCCGGCGCATAACCATATTGTTCATATGTTACTTCATTATTTTCTATTGACCATTTTTAACCCACCCCCTTGTTCTTGCCCTGCACACCAAAATATGACGTCAATCACTCAAGAATTTTTCAACGACAGAGCTGGAACGAAGAATTCCAGCCTATGCCAGACGTCTATATCCTGTTAAAATGCTTTCACGCCGGATGTTCACTCCTCATATTGTCCTCGGTGTGTCCAGCGCGTGACGTTCCTGACGGCGGCACTTATTCTATGTCTGCAGGCACTTGCAATCGGTCCTTTTCCATAGTTTACCGCGCTGTGGATAATCCTTTATCGAATTTCGCCCAATGATAAACGATGCGGTAGGTGTTTATGCGGTGACCATATGCTCATGTACCCCCATTCTTCATGAGCGGTTTTCCCCCCTACCCCTTTGCTAGGCGCTATTCCATGTGGTACGTGTGTGGGTACCACGTACGAATGAAAGTGAGCTGAGCTGACTTTCGTGAAGGGACGTAGGCTGGAGGGGTCGTCAGGCACTAGCCGCGCATGGGAATTATATGAGGATTCCAAGTTATATAGATTGCCTACGCCACGAGGGACATGAAAAGTAGACTGAATAGCTACCTTCTACAATGAACATTCTTTAGGTATGTTTTCATGCGAAACTGCACCATTTATGCCAACTCTTAACTCGAATTCAGAGCTACAGCTCTTCAGGCCGCGTCGGGTTAGCGGTTAAGTACCCTTCAAGTGTACTGCAGCGGGGTTCGTGATACGCTGGAGACCTCACCTAAGAAAGACTTGGGACCAGACTTGGAAGTCTGGCTCCGCGGCTTGCATGCAATAGCGATATATCGCTGCGCCTGTGCCAAATTGCTGATGTCCGACGCCAAGGAGCAGAGCAAACGACCCGTTCTCCTGGTGCTAATATTTTACGCTGCGCGCGCAGGGTTAATCTATTAAAGCGTTGAAAAAGTAATCTGAGTCTCTACACTTTCAGCGACAAGAATATTTACGTTTCGCGGATTCTGTTCCCATAGTGGGTTATAAGATGTGTGAGAACAAATCATTTCAACAATAAAACTCTGTTAATTCTCTATTACTTACTTAATCTGTCCCTTTTTATATAGCCAGTAAACTCAAAGTACACAGCCAAAGTTCTTTATCTCTCCAGAAACATCCTCCCTCACCTCCCACCCTCCTGATGCTTGGACTCACGTCTCTTTACGTCATTTTGAGCTCGTCACAACACGGAGTATTAGTGAGTCTACCACTGTTACCTATATTGGTTATTACGTATATTTAAAACCGAGCGTCTAACGAAGTCAATATGCACTCTCTCT
>JABUQX010042306.1:0-21492 GCA_015478945.1 Trachelipus rathkii | reverse complement strand
CTTTTGCCGATAAGGTGGAGCTGTAATCGTTGATGGCATTAGCAAGTTGCATTCCTTCTTCGACTAAATTTTCTCTCCTAAAAATCCATTCTATCGCTTGTTCTCTGGCCATTCAGCTAGAGACAGCGCGGGGAGTTGAAAATTTCTCGTTCTCCTATCACTCTTGTAATTTCATTCTGCTTGAAATCGTTGCAGGATATCTTCGACAGCCAAAGCGGAGCTTCATCAAACGAAACTGCGCTAACCTCCTTGGCTCTCCTACTGACAATCTTGTCTGCCTCTTGCAAAGAAATCTCTCAACAAATATCTGTAAACTGTCTTTCTCTCTATATCGCTTTCTATATTCTGTTGCTAATCTCAACTGAAAAGGCCAATATTTTCGGCCTCCTATTTTTCTAACTCAACCCTGGACGAATCTAGCATTCTCATCCTCCTCCTTCTCTATCAGTGTCTTATTGCCCATGTGTATTGAGCTTAACACATACGGGTGCATGGGCTCCTGAAATCTACGAACTTTAGGAAGGCGGGTGGCCGGATGGCATTCCTCCCGATTTTGAGGAGTGGCTTCATGCTATCCCGCCCTCGTAACTAATATTCTCTATGTTCAATACTAACACTTTCCCTGTGAGCACGCACAAATCCAACCTATTCCGAAAAAAGGAACGCTCTGATCTTCTACTATTCGCCATTAAGCACTAGTATCTATATTTTGAACTCTATCTCAACTATTCTTAGATCATCTGATTATTCACTTCTTTCTGATAGCCAGTACGGTTTCGGCCGCTCGAGGTCTGCTGGCGACTAAACTTTTCTATCTCTTACTGATTCTATCGGTTTCCGCCATTAGGAACTATGGGAGACTTGCGTGGGTGGCGCTTGACATATCCAAAGCAGTTGACCGAGGTATGGCACGCGTCATGCTCTCCAAGCTCCCTCCTTTGGTTTTCCTCCTTCTCTTCTATTTAAGTCTAGCTTTCTTTACAAATCGCTCAATATCGGCTGTTGTTGTGGGGCGAATTCTCTTACTTTTCTGTCAATGAGTGGTTTCAGCAGGGTTCTGTCTTAGCTCTTACTTTATTTCTACTTTTCATTAATGATCTTCTCACCGCACATCTAACTTCTATTCACTATATGCCGATGACTCGACCCTTCATTCTTCAATCATTTCAGTTCTGCTTCCTCGTACTTCTAGAATTTGCTCTCGTCTAAATCTTTCCGATTCTATTCTCGCTGATCTGATAGAATTCGGTGGTCGTCCTGAACCTTGTGAATATTCAATCTTTAAAATCCATCTTCTACAATCTCCCTCCTCCTAAACACTTCTATTCTTTCATCCTTCGACGGTTCTCTCGTCTCTCATGTTGACTAATATAAACACTCTTGGCCTTAACAAATAAACAAAAAATGTCTTGGAAACTCACATCACAACGGTTTTGCTAAGCGGCCTCAAAGAAACTGGAGTTCTGTTTAGACTGCGAGACTTTTTTTCCTCTTCACAGTTACTCCAGTTATATACAAGGCCTTCATCGCCCTTTATGAAGACATCTTCTCATATCTGGGGCTAGGTTTCACCGGTTTTGGATAGGTACGAGTCAAAGCAAAAAGATATACTTAAATTCCTGTCGTTTTATCACTTTACATCATCTTTGAGCGCGAGTTGCGTGCTTAATCTCTATTTCTATAGTATCTGGAGCGGCAAGTGTCGAGGCAACTTTCCACTCGCGTGCCACCACCTTTAAGCGCGCTTCGTAGCACAAGGGGTGCTGTGTCGGCACAGAGTTTGTGTTATATCAGCAACTCAGCTAGTTCGCACTGCTCCTTCTTCTGCCAACTCTTAAATGTGGAATTCTCTTACATCTTCTGTTTCCTGCTGAATTTAACTTCCCTCACTTTAAAGTCCGCGTCTGTGCTCATCTGCGTAATTGCGTTAGATGATTATATATATATATTTAACACCCCCTCCTTTGTAGGGCTTTGCCGTGAGCCGTAGGTGATAACTGTAAAATATATATATAGATATAGTATTATATATTATACTATATATATATAATCTATTATATTATATATATATATTATATATAATATATAAATATAATATAATAATATACGATATATTATATATAATATATAATATATACATATATATTAATTATATATATATATATATATTATATATATTATAATTATATATTATATATATATATATTATATAATATATAAATATATATATATTATATATATATATAATATATAATATAATATATCTTACTATAATATATATAATAATAATATAATATATCGGTGTACTGAATGAAGGCAAAAATCCATGTTGCTAGCATATCTAAATGCGTGAGACGAAGGAGTTCTTGCACTAATCTCTAATAATCATGGCCTCTTAATCAACTGTCACTGAAGTAAATTTATTCAATTTCCCTGACCAGGAAACCTACTGCGGATAGCATAACCCCATTCATGAGGAGGTTCATGGCTACAATCAAATATATAACTATATAATATATATATATATATAAATATATAATATATATAGATAATATTATATATATAATTATATATATATTAACATATAACCAGTTATTATAATAAATAATTGTTAGAGTTTTTCAAGATTGGATCGTTATCGTCGTTGTTTAGTAGAAAAACTTCTTAGCCGCTATAACGTAAACTAGTCACAAATAAAAGCCTACTTCATCTATAATTTGGGTCATAAAAGAGAAAAGATCATACGTTGGGAGAGTTTTTTTTCATAATAAATAGGGTTTTTACGTTCACAATGTCACATGAGGTACTATGAAACAGCGGTGGTTGGAGTCTGGAGAATCACCTTGAATCAGTAGATTGAAGTCGGGAATACATCGGGAGGTCAGGTATTTGTCAGAATCATAGCGAGAGAAGTCGGTTGTATTCTAAATAGTCTAACTTCTGGGGCTAGTGTAAGAAGTCGGTTGTGTACTGTAATAATGAACTCTGCGGTATAATCGGATATAGTTCTGGAGTCAGATTTTATTCTTTTATCTCTTGAATAACTACACCTACTTATATCAATTATTTATTTACATATAATTAATTTAACTTATATATATTATAGTATAATATTATATTATAATATATAATATAAATATATATTATATATATTATATATAAAAATATTAACATATAATATATATAGAATATTATATATAATATATATATAGTATATATTTAATATATATAATAAGTATTGCATCAAACTACTTCATATAATATACTATATATATATCTATATATAATAAATATAGATATAATAAATATATATAATATTATTATATATAATATCTATCAGCCAACACAGTATATAACTATATATATATATAAAGTATCATATAGTTATTTAATATATAATATATTATAATATCATATATCATATTATTATATATATATAGAATATATATATTGATTAATATATGATATATATATATTAATATACTATATATATATATAATTTATTTATTAATAATATAATCCTCTTGAATATCTTTATATTACTTAACATTAAGAGAGGGGTTATTACAACCACAGTTTTAGAGATTCTGTTCTCTTATAAATATACATTCAGGATTAATTTTGAGCTTTGGAAGTAATATCTTAGAAACTGATCCACCTTTAACCCTATGCACCAATATTTTACGATGCGATTTCGTTCTTCAGTAATTTCAATTATCCACATTATATAGGTAAAAAAAATATTAAAAAAAATTCTATGATTATGCACTATTGCGGAGAATTGGAGTGAGTGTACTTCGTTTAATAATGTTTAACTACTGTAAATCATTTCATTTTTATGAATATTTCTTATAATCTTTAATAATGCAAATGTACATTGAAAACTGATGGGCAGGCTGTTGCATGGATAACCTAAGGTCATTATAGAAATTGGCCTCAATGTGTAGATTTCTTATAACTAGTCTCTTATATTCCATTAGTTCAAATATCTAAATCGTATAAGATGATCAAATTTTTACGATACAATTAAATAATTGAACAAAGCAATTGAGAAAATGTCAAAATGATTGACTATTTTATAAGATAATCGATAAAATGTACAAGATAATCGATAAGTTGTAACAAGATTAAGGGTGGAATAAAATAAAATTTAAAAATATGAGCGGAAACAATATTCATCATACTTAATAATATTAGCTTCAGAATAAGGATGCAACAAAATCACTTTATGTATCATTACTTCTTGGCATAAATATTAAGTTTATTATTGAATTAATAATTATTATTTGTATGAATAGTCAGTCTCTGAGAATATGATTTAGATTAATTTTATTCGATAGATATGTACTTAATATAAATCAATAAATCGTGTAATGATCAGTAATTTGAAGATTATAGTATGGAAAAATGCTTACATCAAATAAATAGAGAATGGAATGTAATATAATATAATAAATAAGTCAAGTAATAAATAAATTGCAAAATAGTCGACTATTTATAAAATAATAAAATAGAATGATGTATTGAATTGTACGTGCACGTAATTCCGTCATCATTAGGAGAAATACACAGCTATCAGTCAATCTACCGAGGCTGTCCGCGTTGTGTAAGTTGCATGTGATATAAAGACTAGGGGTCGTCCGATGCAGATTTCAGAGGCATGACTTGCGTCGCGCAAGCAAGACAGAGTGGTGAATACAGACCGAGGTCTGTACCATAGAGGAGGACATCCAAAGCTTAATGCAAGAGTGATTCAATTCTACGCGGCGGGCTAGAGGCATAAAATGAGGGGCTGATTGGTTGGCTAGCTGTAGCCCAGCACTATCTGTCCACTGTTCTACATAATGTAGCGACCTCTTAGATCCATGATCCTCTTACAGATCACGCAGAGCGTTGAATGGTGTGTGTAAGGTGTAAGTAGGATTTCCGTTATCTTCCCAATCGTAGACCACTGAAGGGGGGGGGCAGGCGAGAATAATGAATATGTAGGCAAAATAAAAACGCTAATGAAGTTAGCATAAAAGAATGATAAGTTAAGATAGTGTAAGTAAAACGCCTCAGTAGCTCCGTATGGTATAGATTGTTAGGTTAAGTGAGGGTGAGAGCGTGATTAGTTTCACATGCTAATATTTGCCGGGACCGACAAGAGAAGTAAATTTAAGGGCCCACTGGTATACAAGTGCACTATGGAGCTAATATATAGAGCATGTGCACGCAATGTACACAAGAGCACAAGCACCTGCAAGGAACGAGCGCAACCACAACTAAAGACGGATAGCCTAGTGAGCACGTCTGTTGGTATGGCGTTGTGAAAATTGGTCAACTACAACTAGAGGCTGTGATTACTTAGGAACTAATAGACGATACCTACAGAACAAGCAAAACCAGACTCTCATCATGTCTGCGTTGGTTTTAAGGGCAGATAGGTCTTAACATTACCTACAATCAACCTTATTATGTGCGTAGGTGTGATTGTTGTTTGCCATTAGAAATCCACCCGAATGCGACGACACAGCGTTGTTCGGAAGACATGATCTGGGAACCGAACATGGACAAATAGGTAGCTTAGAATAATACAGAAAGTCGTGAAAAAGTACTATAGTGAGTGAGATGAATTTAAAAGAAATAAGATGTACTAAGTGTGAAGAACAATGAGGGGGGTCAAAAAAAAAGATAATTTGTGATGTTATTCTGGTGTTAATCTGACGTTAATATATGTTACGAGAAAAATATGGATATCAAAAAAGATTTATAAAATGATAAAAGTTAGTAACAACCCTATTATCTCATTATGCTTTAAATTTCATAACATAGAATCAAAGATTTCTTAAGGTAAATGGCAGTGGTAAACTTCTGAATGGAATCAAAAGTATGTATTTTGATAGTGAAGTGTGTGTGTAAGAATAAATGAAATGGAGAGCAAATGATTTAATATTAATTGTAGAGTGAGGCAGGGATGTGTTATGTCTATTTAATTTGTATATGGATGAGATGATGGAAAAATTTAAGATAGGGGTAACAGAGGAGAATGGAGGTTGACTCGTTTATTACATGCAGATGATTTGGTTTTGTGTGGCGAATCTAAAGAAAGTTTGAGAGGTTTGGCAGAGTGTGTAAAAGGATGGGTTTGAAAGTAAATGTAGATAGGAGTATGGTTATGGTGGTGGGTGAGGAGAGTCCTCAGTGTGAAATCAAGTTGGATGGTGAGCAACTGGTACAAGTATCTGAGTTTAAATATTTAGGCAAAATGTTGGATGAAAAGGGAACGAATGATGCCGAGTTTAGTAGGAAAGTTGTGAGTGGTAAGAAGGTGGTTAGTGCAGTTAAATTCTAGGTGAATGCAAGGGGACTAAGATTTGAGTGCCATTGTGTTCTGAATGAGGGTACATTGATGACAAGTGTTAATGTATAGGGGAGAAACTATGGTATGGAATAAGAGGTATAGATCAAAGGTGGTCTGTTCGATTGATAATTTTAGGGGTGTTAGGTGTGAGAATTGATAAAATAAGGAATTAGACTGTTAGGAAGCCGTGTCACCATGTGTGGCGTGAGGAAAGTGATTGAGAGAATAAATGAGTATATTAAGATGCTTTGGTAATATGGAAATGATGGATGATAGTCGGTTGGTTAAGCGGATGTATAGAAGTGTATGTGTGTTGGGAATCGACAAGCTGGAAGATCTAAGAAAAGTGGATCGAGTCAGTAAAGGAGCTTCTAAAGGAATGTGAATTTAGCAGAAGCAAAAAGAATGGTGCATAATAGGAATAAAATGGCGTGGTTTTGCTAGTGAGTATGGTTGTGCGCCTGACCCAGGGGGATGAACTTTGGCATTAAAGATATATCACAGTGGGGGGTCTGTAGCAGTGTTGCGAAGCTTTAGGTCTAGTGTGTATTTTTAGCTGCGACGGGCTCGAACTTAGGGGTATAAGGGGTGGGTATTGGGAGAGGGGAATTCTTTTTCGATTTACATCATGTACTGTTTATTGTGTATTTTGCATACCTTACCCCCAATCTGTGAGCACCCATGGGGAGAATAGAGAAAGTGCAACTGGAGTTAATTATATCTGGAAGGGGCCGGGAGATGGAGAAGCAAGGTTGCTTTAAGATGGTGAAATCAGAATTGGACAATTTTAATTTAATTCAGAAATTTTCCTTTTACTAGTCTACTTCTATTTTATTTTACTTGTTCATTTTGATCATTATTTAAATGAGATATTTAATGATAAAAACTGAATTAAATATGCATTATAGTACAACACCAAATTTTTAGGGGTTTGGCGCCCCCTACAATAAAGGCAGAAACACAACACAATTAAATGACTATACAAGGTACATGAGTCAACTCTTGTGCTTTCTTACACCCAAACATACCAAATTCAAACAATAAATTAATGGTCAGGATACTAGAACCCATTGTCATAATATTCACTCATGGTTCCCTCTCTTTTTTTTTTTTTTTTTAGCTTACTACACAAACTCATAAGCGATTTTGACAGAACAATTCTCAAATATATTAAAAAATATATTTGCAATTAAGAAGCTCTTGAGAGAGCACTGCAAATTAGTTCTTATAGAATTTAAATTATCAAGCAATTTTTAACAGACCAAAAATATACATAAGAATAAATGAAAAATAGAGACGGTAAGAAGCCACATGGGTCTATCGAGACAGTCCCACTCAAAGGGCCTATCGATACTGTCCCACTCAAACTAAAGTAGATAATTTGCTAACCCAAACACATAAGCAACAAGTCATTATGCCAAACCATATTGAAGCCATCATTAACAGTAATAACAAAATCATAACCTATTTCTACTTTTTTTTTTTAATAAAAATAGGTTCTCCTCAAGGGCACTGCCCTATTCTTGGAAGGGAATTACATCTAGGTAATTGCAACCTAGGAACCAAAAGAGGAGATTGAACCTTGGACCTTCGCTTGCCACGGAAGTGCCAATTATACCGCATAAACCACATAATACCAGAACAAACCTGCAGAAAAACAGATATAAATAAATACAAATAAATGTTAATGATTTTTAACTCTTACCAAACAAGGAATCGAATCCTGAAGGCATAACAAAATTCCCGTATGTACCGGCGCGATCTTGGAATAACCGGTACAAAATGATGCTGGAAACCGGTCTCAGTAACAAGTTTGAAACCGCACAAACTGTGCCAAAACGTGATTTTGCCCCTGTAATAATAATAATAATAATAATAATAATAATAATAATAATAATAATAATAATAATAATAATAATAATAATAATAATAATAATTATATTTATAATTATAATAATAAGAATAATAATAAGAAGAAGAATAAGAATAAGAATAATGAGTAATAATTTTCTTTTTTATATCTTCCTCTTTGACCCCAGATTGGGGGTGAGGTGCGCAACATCCACAAGAAACAGAATAATTAAGTAGAAGAACATGACGTAAGTCGAAAGGAAAGTCTCACCCCCCCCCCCTCTCATACCCTTAAGTGAAAGCTCTTCGAAGTCATAAATCCAACTTAGGGTTTCATAGTACCGCAACAGACCCCCACTGTGGTATCTCTTTAATATAAGGGTTCATCCTCTATGACAGACTCACAACCATAACCCTCTCACAAAACCCCGCCATTCATTCCCATTATGCACCATTCTTCTCGCCTCTACCAAACTCTCATTCCTTTCTTTCAGACACTCCTTTACAGACTTGATTAATTTTTTTTCGGTCTCCCAGCACACTCACCACTATACATCGGCTTAACCAACTGGTTATCATCCACCCCTTCCATATGACCAAACTATCGTAATACACTCTAATTTATTCCCTCATTCACACCATACATCACATCACACAACTCCCTGACACACTCATTCTTCATTTTACCAATTATTCTCACACCTAACACACCTTTAATATTATCAATCTGAAAATCTGAACAGGCTTCACTTTAGATCTATACTTCCTTTTCCACACCATAGTTTCACTAATATAAATTAGCACCGGTAACAACATACACTCAAGATTTGGTCCCTTTGCATTCACTAAGGTGTTAATTGAACCAGCCACCTTCCTACCATTCATAACTTTACTACTACACTCTGCATCATACATTCCCTTCCCTTATCATCCAACATATAGCCTAAATATTTAAACTCAGAAAATTGTTCCAGTTACTTACCATTCAACAAGATTTCACACTGTGGACTCTCCTCACCCACCATCACCCTACTCTTATCTACATTTACTTTTAAATCCATCATCTACACACCCTGACCAACCCCTCTACCAATCCTCTCAAACTTTCTTCAGATTGGCAACACAAAATCAAATCGTCAAGTACAATAAATAAGCAACGCTTCCCTAATTTACGTCAAGATTTGTTCAGCTTCATCTTGTTCATATTCAACTAACTTGTTTACAAAAATGCTCTCAAACTTTTCCCTAAAACTCTATTTATTGAACTTCTCCCTCTAATATATATATATCTCCCTCCACGTCCATGCCCCCCCTAATATATACACATACTACTCAACACATAATCTATATTCCCATTCCGCATGACTCCCGTGGCTCTGCATCGTGTGCCAACATTCACCACATACTAAACTGTCTCTCTTCACCAACAGAAAATCAATCATACCTTCCACTTCGACCATCTTTACCTACACCAGCTCTTGTATACTTATGGATACTCATAGAATTGTGCTAGAATGTCCTTGTAACTCTCTCTCATATAGATATATATCTCTACAGAAATCAATCATTACTCTCTCCACCTCATACTAAATCACCAACGAATTAAGTCGTCCAACTTATCACTCTCTAGGATACTGTCCCTTTACTCACACCCACTCAACATCATTCAGATGCCAGGACGTCTGCTCCCCTCCTCCGCCTGTCAACGCTAAATTTAACCAATAGGCATCTAGTATTGGACAAAACAAAATCCACCATTAGTATGTCAAAAGGTCACTTAATTTTCAGAATCGCCACTCCTTCTCCCCCTCTCCCTTCCTTTCCACTCCAACACACACACAGTAATAGTCTTCACACTCATCTTCACGGGTTCCTTTCATCTTTGTTTCTTCACAGCAAAGCAAATCAAATTTGCCATTTATATATATAGCGATCATTCAAGTCGATATACTAAGAGTCTAACACTATTAATTTAAACTTTATTATATAAGGCTAATATATCGTCATGCCAATATATATATATTATATATACTTATAGGTTCTATATTCCACATTAAGCTCGCGAATATATATACTATATTATATATATATATTTTTTTTATATAATATACTATATATATACCCTAATATATAATAATAATAATATATATATATTATTATATATATTATATATATATATATATATATATATATATTATTATATAATATCTTATATATATATACTATATTAATATATATAAATTACTATATACTATATAATAACCTTATATATACTATTATATATATATATATATTTAATACTCTATATATATACTATAACATATTATATACCTATATATTATATTATATATAATATAATATAATATAGTTAGTATATATAATTATAATATAATATAACTACCTATATATTATATAATATATAATATTAGTGTTAAGATATTATATCTTTTCGTCCGGGTACGATACCGATACAAGTACTCAATTTTCAATTTTTTCACTACTGATACCGATGCGAACATACCCGAAATTTTTTGGCCGATACCCAGATACCGATGACCGTACTTTTACTCCTATAAATATGGCCTAATCTACTATACATATTATTATAATATATACTTATACTAATAATATTATATATATTATATATATATTATATGTTTAAATATATAATATAATAATATATATATATATTTACTATTATATATATATTATACTTATATAGTTATATATATATATATTATATATATATATCATATATAATTAGCCTTTTTCTTTTTTGTATTTGTGGCCTTACGAAAACGATAGACATGCTGAGTTTGCGTTCGTGTTTTGTCAAAACTTATCCGAAAATCGCAGAACATGCTCACCAACATAAGGTTTATTTCCTTATATTCTGTTAAAGTGCTATTTCTCGTGCTTTGCCGAATTTAAGCACGTCTTAAGAAAATGTAAACAAACAAGATGGGGCTTTGCGCTCGCTCCTGAATGTGTGAATGTATTCATTCATAAATCAGCTATTAAATCAAATTTCTCCAAATGGATAAACTCCAACACAAATAGTTGATCCATTAATTGTAATATAAGGTTCAATTTGTTATTCTTTTTATTTCTGTTCATTCCAAAACCACAGTGCTCCATCACAACAGCTGTCTCCAATTGTTTGTCACAAAAGTAAACCTAGCACAAAATCGAGGCCGTTTAAACACAGGGTTCACACTGAAATTTAAATTCTGAATCTCCCCTGGGACTTATCCCTGGCAATTCGCAAATTTTACTGACCAGCGATGTTCGTTTATTTTTGCGTATAAACAATATCTATAATCATTATTGCAGCCTATTTACTCAGTGTTCATACATTAAATTATTGAAAATATTACTTTAAAAATTGTACCATCATGGATGTCATTTAAAAAAAATATATTTTTTTTTTTAAGTAATCAGATCTATACCTTCCCCATAGCTGTCCAACGCACTTTTTTTTATTTTTCAATTTTAAGATATTTATTTACAAAAAGGAAAATAAATTTAAAGTCTACATTAATAGCCTAGGTGAATAACGATCACTGTGATCACAAAATTTCTAAATGGGGAGATTTAGGTCAACTTTTTTTCTCAATCATCTGAATTTTTATATTTTCCTATAGCGTCTTATTCTGTCAAAGCTTTGTTTAAACATCTTTCTCTGCTCTTCAGTTTTATGATATATGATGAATTTTCTTTTTCTTTGAGACTGTTCTTTCATATCTCCTATGGTTAGCTCTTACATTTGTCAACATTTTTTGAGTGATAGGAACTTTGAGAATACTTTTCATGAGATCTTATAGCATGTGCACTGTTCTTTGAGACAAATCAGACTATGTTCTTTCAGTTCTCTATAAACATTGCTTTTTTTCACAGGAAAACCCTCCTTCCAACTGATATATTTATCGCATTTCCATTCGTGAAAATATTCAGTTCCTAATTTAAAAATTCTGCACCAATTCTGCCATAAACATTGATTCCAGGGGTACTATAGAGAAAAAAATTCATCAGATCTCTTAGAAGGACAGTCAATTATCCATTAAATATTATTGAAATTTTAATTCAAGGGTAAACATGAGCTTCACTGCCAAAGTTTGAGTGTATTGTGCTGTTTGCTTTATTCGAGCCAACACAGAATCTGTGATTCAGTTATTGGAGTACAATGCCATCTAGCAAAAAAGCAAATCTTTGTTTCCCTTGTTTCTGGCTGATGAAAAATTTACTAGGAATCATTGATGAGAGCCCTTTGGCATAGGCATATGTTACTTCAGCGGACATCTTTCTAATATCTTTCTGTCATTTTTTGATTAGGCACAGTCTGCTTCAAGTTTGATTTAGGATATTTGCTTCATTCGTAAGTTGACTACTTGAGAAGTTTCGTTTTTTTGTTTTGAAAATCAGATTAATTACCTTTTACATCACGCAATTGTCTTTTCATGTAAATTCTTAATACAAAAAGCTATAGTTGTTGTAGCAGGCAATCTTTTCCATTGATATTTAGTACGAGGACACTTAGATATATAGATAGAACAGGAGATCGACCAAGTGCATCTTGCATCCTTTTTAAGATTGTACAAAATCATTCCATTCTAGGAAAGACATTTTCCTCAACCTAGTTTCCATTTTAGGAAATACATCTTCCTTTTTGAACAAAAAACATTTTCTTTTCAATTTTGGAAAAGACATTTTTCGGTTTCAACTTGCACAAAAATCCCAAAAATCCACTTCGTCAAACCTACATAATACTGTATATATTTAACAAAAAAAAAAAAAAAAAAAAAAAACTAAAAAGCAAAAGATATAAACAGATTAAGTCATAAGTCCATACAGCTAAAAACACACCATATACGGAATCACTTTCAATTCAGAAAGGATTGAACTTGGTTTACAACCTTCTACGGACAGAAGAATAGGAAGCAAATAGTTAGGTTAATAGTGAACTAAAAATAGAAAGAACAGGATAGAAGTAGATTTATATGGAATGTCATTCCTCGCCCATCCTTTTCATTCACATATCAAATATATGTCTCAATTCATCACATCCGCAATATGCAAACAAATGTGATCATTGATATGGATCGTGATATCATGACAGCACTGAAATTTTAAAATTTCCCGGACTCTTTTGTGGAATTTCCTGACTTTCAGCATATATTAAACGCTTTCCTGACTCTTCCCTGGACTGATTTTTTTTTCATAGATATATCAGCAGAAAGTGGTCGGAAACCCTGAAACAGGAATTACTACTAAAAATGTGGAGCATTCTTACTTCGAGCGTAAGCACAAATGACAATGCGGAAACGGTAAACGGTCTAAGATTTAAAAGCAAAGAAAATACCTAAAAATTCATTCTATGGTAAATGTTTCGTATTATTACAATTATGATTAAAGGACTTTATAGAAATAGAAAAGTGTAGCTCCCATGTTTAAAAATATTAGTGGACTGCTACTTCTATTTATCGCAAGCCCACTAATACTTACTTGAACTAATTTCTGTATTTCTATCTCCTTTAATCATAAAATTGCAGGTCTAAGGTCCGCTGATACACAGCCTTCTGTTATTTTGTTCCTGTTTTCCTGACCTATTAACCGCCACCAAATCCACCTTTCTCTTGAAATTTTCTAGGTTTATAGCCTTTGTCCTTAACGTTTTTTTGATAAAACTTGTTTAATCACGTTTCTCGGATAACATTTATTCGCCCTACAAAACTATGTTCTAAAAATTACCTGTTATGCTCGGCTTTCCTTGCATCGGATCCCTTTCCAATGATCTTCACTTTCATCAGATTAAAATATTCTTCTGAACTTTTCACAATGCAAGTTTCTTATATCTTTTATTAACAACAAGCTCAATGCAGTTTCTTTAAGATAAAGAAAGCACCCCCTATGAACTGAAGTCACGAACATCGTTTACCCTAGAATAATAAATGTCCAAAAACTGTAACATCGACTATGTAAGGTCAAACCTTTTCCTAACCAAACTAAAAAAGATGGGGGGCGGGAGATGAGTGGAGAGAGGTGTCGTGGGGGGTGGTGGGGATGAGGGAGGTCGTAGGTGTTTGGATGTGCCCCTTCGCTGGGAAAGGGCGACCCCCCACCCGGCTACCACGCCAACCCACTTGGCAATTTTTCCAATTCTCATCAAGGAAAGCCACCCCGCTCACCAACCACCACCAGAAGTCCTCTACTTGCCCCCCCCCAGCCCCCCAGTGGTATAAGTTACTTCGCACACCGCCATCAATACCGGTAAAATTTAACCAAGACGTCCCTGTACTACCCCCACTCAGGGGGTGTGGAGAAGGGCGGCCGGCAAAAAAATATTACAAATATAAAATGTAGTACTCCATTATAAACTATTTGCAAAAAAAATTTAATTGGAGTTCGACTTTAAATGCTAAAAGAAATTGCAGTTAATCAAAATTTTAGCATTATAGCTCGAAATTTGAAATAATTAAATATAAACCCGCCCTTTGTCGAATACTCATCATTAAAACTCACTAATTTCAGACTTAACTCTTTCTCTCCGAAACTTCAATCGCCCGAAAAACAAGTCTGGTCAAGGGAAGGGAGGATGGTGGCGTGGGAATCTGCGAGCGTCGGGGAGGTAGGAGAGCAGGGGCGAGTATGGCGAGAGGTCGAGAGCAGGAAATCGTTCAGACGCAAACACTCTAAGAACGAAAGCCGGCCCAAAAAAAGGACAGTAAACAAATGGCTAAGCAGAGACTTATCAAGAATTTGAGAGAGAGAGAGTGAGAGAGAGAGAGAGAGAGAGAGAGAAGAGAGAGAGAGATGAGACGGAGAGAAAAGGAAGAGAGAGAAGTTAGAGAGAGAGAGAAGAGAGAGAGAGAGAGAGAGAGAGAGAGAGAGAGAGAGAGTATCTCAGCAAAGGTAACTTTTGTTGCTTATTTATGTCTAATAAATACATCGTTTAGAATATGGATTTTTTAAATTACCATCATTATCTTATATAGGGGCTTGCTCTCCAAAGAAGACACCAACGAAGCAAGTTTTGCCCTATATAATTGGTGAACCCGGAGAAAAACACCCAGAACTTCAATCAGTGCTTACTCTCTGATAAGCAAAGGAAAACAATCAAAATGAAGAAAAAGAAAAAAACAATAATACTAAAACTTCCAAATCAGATCACTCCAAAAATTCGACTCAAGCGAACCTCAAACGAACTTTATCGATACAGACTTCTTCTCATTCTCAATTTATTTTGGATTATGGTCGCAAACTCATTTTGGATTCCACTACGAACCTTCAGGCTCCTTTTCGAATTCTCAATGACTGTGCCATCTCCCATGTTTAATACGTTTCCTTTTTATCAAGAAATTTACCACTAAAATAAAGAAACTAGATTTCAGGCAATTTCGCCTCTACAAATAACCCGCAATGTTTCTTTCATACCCGAAGCTTTGAAAAATGTTTACGTACGCGTTGATCGAATCAAGAAAACATTAGAAATGCCTTATAATGGACCTTTCCTTGGATTCACCGATTCGATCAATGTTGCTATTAAATATTATAAACACTTTATAAAATTAATAAGGACTAGATTTTTGGCAATCTTCGCCTCTACATTGTCACGAAGCTTTAAAAACATGCACCCACATGTTTTTTATGTTATCGAATCAAGGAAAACATCAAAGCTCCTAATGCTGACGGTTGAGCGCGGTGGTCCTGGTGTTATTGTCGGGGAAGCTGATTGGCTCTGCGGAGCATGTGGGCGGGGAGTGCCTGAGACAGAAGGGAAGAGACGTGGTGTGACCCGCTCGAAATCAAGACGTCAAGTGACATTTCTCCAAGCAAACTTATGTGCGATATATTTAATTGAAATATTTACTTAAAACATTATGTATTTTTATATATTCCAATTGTTTATATGTGACTTACTGGTCTTCGACGATAATTAGATATGCTATGGCAGGGTTTGAAAGTACTGGTGTGTGTGAGAGGTGTTGGGTTTGATTGTTACGGCTTGAGGGGTAGTGGCCTGGTTGTTGACCTGAGTGGTGAGAGGATTGGTGGTGTGGTAGGTTTGTGCGCATTTTTTCGGAGTGCAACTCAAAATATGCATACATTTGAATGCTGATTTTAGGCTTTTTATATATTTTATAACTATGGAAAGCTTTCAACGCATGGGCATTTCCTTTCAAACTAATCTCTCCAACTCTCAACAGAGAATTTTAGCTGTCAGAGTCATATGACCTCACATAGGCACCAGTATATTCTTTCAAAAAATTCATCCATTCTTCAAAATACTTCTAAGGGAAGAACTTAAAAATTGGAATAATTTTTTATTATTAAAAACACTTAAACCTACACTTAATATCCATAAGACTTCTTTGCGCACTCCTGATTGCCTGTACTTAATTGCCTGATTTTCGTGGCAAAAACAGCACAATTTTCTTGCGAGGTTACTTTTTTATTTTGCAACATTGAAATCAGCTGCTGTGATGGAACCCGTCGATTTTAGTTTTACAGAAAATAAAACTAATAAAAAACATGGTTTATAATACAAAAATTGGATCACACTATTTGTGATGGAGTCTTATCGATTGGAAGAATTAGATACTTAAAGCTGATATTTATTGAATGAAATATTCAGACAATTCAAACGGAATTAAAAAGTCATTTTTTTTTGGTTTAACATTTCACAACACGGAATATAAAATTTTACGCAATACAGGGAAATAGCAAAAACCATTATAGAATTAAGGAAAATTCCTTACGTTTGTTAAGCATTTTTTACAATTTTTGCGTTTTAACAAAAAGAACGCAAAACTTCGAAGTCAATATATCTTACGTTTCGTAAGCCACCAAATAAAAAACCATTACTTTCAACATCCGTGTTTAGACGTGGGAAGTAACTATAGTACTCCATCTGAATAAAACCGCTTACTTATTCAATTAAAAAACCAAATACAAGATAGGTACAGAAATAGAAAAGAGTAATCAACCTAATATCAGACTAAATATAATGTGGATCAAACTTTATGCTAAAGTTTGTCGTTATACGCTTAAAGAGAAAATTTAGAACATAAGTGCGAATAATGAAATAATTAAATAATAATAAACCTTTTCACTATATATCTTAGAAAAGAATCAATAAATAACTCATACTAATTGCTCATGAAACCCCAAGTTTAGTCTTTCAAGTTGTTCTTTCATTCATAATTTAGGGGAAAGTAATGGTTTAAAACAGACAGTAGTGAAGAAAGTAGCTGCGAGATAAACTATTTAAATTTTCATGCAAGTAGCTGTGAAACTATTAATGTTCCTAGGAAAGTAGCTGTGAGAGAAAGTATTAAAATATCTATGCAAGTAGCTGTGAAAATTATTAAATTTTCTTATGAAAGTAGCTGTGAAAGTACTAAATTTTCTAATGAAAGTAGCTGTGAAAGTACCTAAAGAAAATTTTAATACTACAATATAAAATTGACGAAATCAAAAATACGTATGTTTATTGTCTCCAAGCAACATCTTATATTATATAGCTAGACTTGCTCTAACAAATATGGCATGTTTTTGACATTAATAACGACCATTTCCTTATAAATATATTAATATATATTAACCTATTATATTATAAATATATAAATTAATAAAATTTAATTTAGAAATTCTTTGTAGATTCTATATAGTTTTATATATATATATATATATAATATATATAATATATATATAATATTATATATAACTATATAATTATAATATATATAATATATATATTATATTTAATATATTATATATATAATATATATATATATATATATATAATATATACTATATATATATACATATATATATATTATATAATAATTTAAGAATTTAATATTTAGGGTTCACCGTTTAGAAAGTTAATTATAACGTTCTAAGCCTTCTTTAAATCAGTTATAACATAAAAAAAATTATAAACGGCGTTAATCATTTAAAGCGGTTTATATCTCGGTAAAGAATTGTAGCGGTAAGTTAATACGTTAAAATCTAGTTTAATCTGTATAATTCAGAGTAATATCGAGAACTCATGATATATTTTATAATATGATAGTATATTTGTTAATACTCTATCATAAGTTTTATAAGATCAGAGTCGACCAAGCATCATCCACCCTCTGCTGCGAACATTAGTCGAAGTTCAAAATTGAATAATATCAGAAGGAATGTGTGTGGGTGTTTCCGCTCCTCATTAGATATCTTGACTATCCCCACATGGCCTAGCAAATTACGAACAGCCTCACTAGAGATACATAGACGCAGGCTTTAAAGTTTTGAGAGATTTAAATTCAGCAGGGAAACAAGAAGTATGTGGCAAAAGATGTGAGTGTGCCTCACATGTTACAACGTGAGATGGTGGATTGCGTGAGGTTAGAACTAATTAAGACACTTCTCCCACACTAAACCAACAACCGCACGAACTCTCACCGCAGTGCCCGAAAATGTGTGGCGCAGTATTAATCTCTCTACAGATAATCAAAAAATACTTACTAGTAGTTACGCAGATATATACTCAGTACACTCCCGGTGTGCTACTAGGGGCGTCGGTAAAGGTTATAAGGTGGTATCGCGAAGGTAAGTTCTCTTCAGAACACCTTGCCGCTGCTAATATATAGATTATACTCTATAAATAGAAAAGATAGAATAAAAGCAAACCATAAACATTACTCAGTTATCGCATAATGAAATAGAGGGTCAAGGGATATAACTGGTGAATATAAGTTACATAACAGTTTATAAGTTCTATTTTGGCTTTTGAGTAACTCGTCCCTGTCCAAAAAAGGCCGTGAGGTGTGAAATAACCATAAAGATGACTCACCACATGATATATTAGAGATAAACAGTTACTCTATACATTTGCGGATGAGACTCTTGTATAGCTGGAGTAACTGAGCAAGACGATAAAAAATAAAGTCTCGTGCAGTATTTAATAACCTCAGAACTTCCTCAACGTTTTCTTTGAGGCGCTACCAGCAATACGTATTTTTAAATTAGTGTGAGGTTTTACCATAAGACATTTTATTATTGTTTATGTAAGGCCAATTATGTTTAATTAAATTGTCAACAGGATAGACTGGATAGAGAAACCGTCTAAATAAAGAGATTAGGAAATGATTAGAAGGTATTTTAATATAAGATGAGGTGGAGAAATTTATGTATGATAAGTGATTTGTGGATATTTTTAAAGAATTGAATTTCAAAGGTTGAGACGATCCCATAAAATAAAATTTCTATTTAGATCAGAGAGAATAGAATAGAAAAGTGAAAGATTTATAAGTAACTATAGCAATTCTAGAAGTAAATAGATAATGGTAGTATAATCAAGCCGTCTTTCAAGACAAATTTATAAACGTTATGATAAATCAAAGAGCTGATTATTAATTTATTCATTTTCATTGTTCTTTGAATTAGTATATAGTAAATGTTTATTTATAATAACAATTATAAATTGAAAATGTAGTATAATATAAGTTAAGATAGATATATAGACTGTAAATAAATAAACCCGACTGTAAAGGAACACCACTATTGACAGTGAAGGAAGAAAAATTACCAAAGAATTCGCTCCATCCACCAGAGCCGATGTTTAGCGACTGAAAGATATAAATAGACTATAGACATTAAGTATAAGCCAAATAGAAAGGTAAGGGAAACCCAAAGGTAAGTGAGAGGCTTGGAGAGCATATGATGTACATTGCTCCATAACCCGGTCATAAATGTTTTTTGGATTATGTCAATGACTCAACAGTACTGACAAGTTCTTGCTTAACAGTTCCTATGAGTGAGTCGTGAAAAAATCTCATCATAAAATATATGGTAAATAGGAAAGTATAATCGCTCAGTAGATCAATTTTGAACACCAAAAGTCTCTCATACGTACTTGCATTCAATTATAAGAAAGAATGAGATTCTCAGATGGTTACTAATGAATGAGTAAGATTAGAGAAGGGTCCAAAGATTCTTTTAAGATTAGTAATACAATATATATTATATATATATATTATTATATATATATATTATTAATATATATATATATATTATATATATATAATATAGTGAGAAGCTATATAAAATATAGTCAGCCAATAATAGTTTATATAATAGGATCTAAGAGCGGCTTCCGGTTTTTTCAGTAATAGGTATTGGATACTAATGTTCGTTGACTATATTCAACACTTGGGGGAAAGCTACTTAAGTATTATGCACTGATACAGAATATAAAGTTGAACTGAGATAAAGATAACAATATAAGCACGTAAGCCATAAAGATGACAAAAATTATAGACTGGGTTGAATGCAGATATGGTTAAAAAAATTACTAACGGATAATAATCGAATAAAGATAAACACATTTTGAGCTCAACATTGTGAGAGGAAGCGTGTTTTAAGGAAAATTTTTATGGATTAAATAAAAAGTTTTATCTCTTAATTACTCTGAAAATCGAATCTAATAACAATTTATAACAAATTCATTAGATTAAGAAAATTAATTTTATATTTAACTCGTAATATTAATATATAATATCGAAATCAATTTAAAGAAGCAAAAATGTGTTGGTAACGGTTAACGGAGTGGGTTTAAAGTGATTTTGAATCATATCTTATTGTTTAACATTGTTTCTTGCCGATACCGATACCGAATTACCGATATACTAAACTCAAATAAACACAAGTATTTTCAATTTTACAAGATGCCCGCTCGAAACTCAGATTACATCAGCGCATACGTTATCCCTCTCATTCAGTATGAAATAACGAACACGCTTGATATAAAAACGCCTAACAGATACACAGAATACCATTAACGTAACCATGTAATTAGACGCGTGAATCGGTATGTGAACGCTTTAACGCATCACTAAGTTTAATGCCCACCCTTTTAATATATATATATATATATATATATATATATACCGGTAATTTAAATTAATATTAATATACTTAATATATATATATATATATATATATATATATATAATATATATAAATATTATATAATATATATTATAATATATATATATATATATATATATATATATAATATATAATTATATATATATATAATATTAATATATATATATATATATATTAATAATTTAATTATATATATATTATATTATTAGTTAATATATATTATATATTAATTATATTATAATATATAATATATTATATATATAATTAATATAATATATATTATATATAATATATTAATTATATTAATAAATATATTATATTATAAATATAATATATTAATATATATATATATTAAATCACTG
>JABUQX010042305.1:47500-50000 GCA_015478945.1 Trachelipus rathkii | reverse complement strand
CGTATATAGTTGTATATATAACGTATATACATATGTTCAGAAGAAATTTTATATATATAATATATAATATATAAAATATATTATATATATATATATATAATATATAATAATTATATATAATATATATTATATATATAATATATATTAATATATATATATATTATATTATATATATTATATATATATTAATATATATAATATATTTTATTATTTATATATATTATAATTATATATATATTATATATATATATATATTATAATATATATATTATATAATTATATATATTTATATATATATATATATATTAATATATATATATATATATATATATATATGACTGTAAGCTAAATTTGCGATAAAAAGGTATCTCCTCCTTATTGAAGATTCTACCGGAATCGGTTATTGCTCTGCAAGTAACGTGAAATAAATATTAAAATATCTTTTGCATTGTTACTCTTTTGTCGAGTGTTAAAACTGTTTAAAATATTTCTTTTCAATTTTTAATTTCGACTTCAAGAAAAAGGAACCAATTTTGTGAAAGTAAATCTTTTAAAAATTACTAGATTTTTCGAAGAGTTGAAAACAAATTTAAAAATTATCACTATCAGTTGTTCTTTAAGCTTTAAAATATGTTGGAACATTGTTACAAGTATTATTTTCATTTTTACCTATTTATTAAGCAATAGATGTTTGATGTTTATTATTTCCTGTCGAGAATGTTGAAACTACTTAAAACTTATTTACTTAAGTTGTAACTCTCGTTTAAATGAGAGTTGAAGCGAATTGGAAAAATAATATCTATTCAAATGTTACTTACAATTTCGAAAAAATAGGAAGACCTTTAGAATAATTTTTCAAATGGTTCTTTTGGTAATTTTTATAAAAATCACAGGATATACTCTAAAAAAATAATAATGAATAATTCACTGGCCAACAAAAAAAATTTTTTTTTTTGCTGCCAAGGATATTTTATCGAATTTTTGGATTATCGGGTGTGCTGATTTTAGAAATGACATTAGTTTTCAAGATTGGCTCTAGTTTCTTGAGATACAGGGTGTTCCAGATTTACTCTTATACAAATATCTTTTTTAATGCATATTTTACAGTAATATCGTTTTATTTCTTTTTAAGGGGGCTTACCCTTTTATATCTTTATTTTTTTATATTTTCAGAACACTATGAGTACTTCACGAAGAGCCTGTTCGAATAACCCAATGTATTCTGCTACATCTGTGGTGAATATTGACAGGAGAACCAAAGAAGAAATATTACTAACTTTGTGAAGCAAGCATATCTGGCATACTTTGGAATGAAACTCGGAGACCAAGATAAGTCTTGGGCTCCCCATATGGTCTGTAAAACGTATGTCGAAAATCTACGTCAGTGGAAAAATGGACGAAGAAAAAGTTTAAAATTTGGTGTGCCTATGGTATGGCGGGAGCCAAAGAATCACCACAGTGACTTTTATTTTTGTTTGGTTAATGTGAAAAGGTATCAATCGTTACAACAAGAATGTAAATTTGAGTATTCGATTTGGAATCAGCAAAGGCGACTTGTACCAACTCCCACGATGTCTCCATCCCAAGTGTTTCACTACACTCGCCAGACCTAGCTTAGCATTGTCTGATGAAGAAGATATCCAGGATTTGGTTTGCACACGTGCAGATAGGTTGTGAATATGAAGAAAGTACTTCTACACAGCAACAATTTCTCCCAGGAAGATATCAATGATTTATACGAGAGTTAATCTCTCCAGCAAGATTCTGAGCTTTTAGCATCTAGACTAAGTGAAAAAGAACTGTCTCAAGGCCGAATGTAAAATAAATTTTTTTCGGACAAGAGAGGTAGTACTTCTTCCATATTTCATTGAAGAAGAAGAGCCTAGTATACGGTTTTCAGCATGAACATCTCCTGGACTCCTACTCCAAATGGGGTTACCTAAATACCGACCAGAAGATTGGCGATTGTTTATGGATAGTTCAATGAGAAGCTTGAAGTGTGTTTTATTGTACAATGGCAATAGTTATGCATCGATTCCAACAGGTCACTCAACAAAACTGAAAGAGGAATATGAAATATAAGAATGATCTTGCAGAAGCTTAGATATAATGAACACCAGTGGTCTATGTGCGTTGATTTGAAGATGGTCAACACTTACTGGGCAAGCAAAGCCGGATATACTAAGTGCCCTTCTTTCATATGGTTGTAGGAAGTAGGGCCTAAAGAAAGCCCACTGTGAAAAAGTTGTATTGGCCTGCTAGGGAAAATATGGACTGTAGGTCATCAAATATCATTAACGAACCACTGGTTGACAGGGGAAAAAATATTTTCCCACCACTCCACATCAAACTAGGACTGATGAAGCAATTTGTTAGGGCCCTAGACAAAGATGGTGAATGTTTCAAATATATTTGCAGATTTTTTTCTAGGGTTGAGTATGGAGAAACTCAAAGCTGGAATCTTTAGCGGCCTCAAATTCGCCAAATCATCAAGGATGAC
>JABUQX010042305.1:5000-20000 GCA_015478945.1 Trachelipus rathkii | reverse complement strand
CACACCTACCGACCAACTCAAAAAACAGACTAACCACGTCCGGACCAGAGGTTTTTTTCTACTTTCCAGCCACTCAGACCACGGACAGTTGCACGCCCGACAGAGCCGCAATCAATAACTTCCGCTTAACCACGTCGTCCTGCGCGGTCCTCCTCGAGCACATACACTGGCTATAATTATTTCTTATCTCGGCTAAGATAAAAACCATCTCAGATCGAACGAATCAAAAAATAATAATGTCAGCTCAATTAATTTCATATTCATTTGTGTTTTCTAACCTTAATTACATTTATTAAAAAACATTCGTTTTTTTAGCAAGATCCTAAAACTGTTGAAATATAAACTACAACCTACATTTCTCATTAAATTTAATCATTACTTACCTCAAACCTCTATATTTAAGTGCCGTAATATCACATTGTTCCAACACCTAATTCAAAAAACTATAGATTCATTATTTATCCAAAAAACTAATATAACTACATATTTAGACTCTCCATACAAACATGTGTTTTGGAATAAACAGTTATATTAGCTCAGCTCCCTATTAAAGCAGTATAAGTTTACCAGTGGAAATGGCGATTAGGCTCTCGAATATTAGCTCCATAACTGTCACTCCTGATGGAAATATAATAAGAAAACACACACACAAAAAAACAAAAAATTATTAAATATAAAGTTATTTAAAGAAAATAATGCTTAATGTAAAGGGTTTCAATGAAAGCAAATATTACAAAACTTCTATTATAGAAGTTGATATAAAATAAATAATAAAAAATAACAGTATTGTAGCAGCTGTAGTCCCTTCAATACAAACCAGAGTGAATATACCTTCCCCTCAAATTGTAAAAGCATTTGAAGAACATAAAATACCTTTAGCTGATAAACAACCTGAGAAATTAAGAATAATATGGGAAAATCCATATATAATTAGGTGCAGCCTGTGATTGTGAGGCCACATCTAATTACCAGATAAAGCATTGTTTCTTTTGAGGGTGGTTTCAACAAACAAGATCTAGTCACTGTGTATATTTTACACTTCTTTAAGTGGAAATCTTATTAGCTGGGGCGAGGGACTACTTGAATAAGTCTAATTAAAAAATATTCCATACATTGAGGGATGATTAAAAAGAAATTTACTGAGCCCCAGCCCCGACGATTGCTTCGCAAAAAAAGGTCCAAAAATAGAAAAATAAAAGAGTTTGGAATTGACTAGAAATGGATTACTCTATCACATCTCTAGCTCAAAATAATAATACTAGCATTAGAATTGTTTGATGATGATCTAGTAAAATAAAAAATTTTAAAAGAAAAATTTTAGTTAAGTGCTTTTATGAGTTCAAAATGTGAACTGAATTTAAAACGTAGTCCTATTCATAGTTTACCAATAAAATTATTAGTGTATTAGTTGTACTTAATACTTTTGGAACGATTAAATTTGTTAAAAAATGATGTTGAGAGGAAGAATAAAAAACCAGAAGATGGTCCTAAAAAATTCTCAGAGCTAGATATGGAACTTATAACTGAAATACTTAATTTACCAATTATACTTAAAACATTTATTTTTCAAAATGTTTTAATTTTTTGGGGTAGCGGAGTCTGTGTTACGTTAATTTTATTTAAAATTATGATCACTACCTTACTGCGCTCTCTCATTTAAACATTAAAACTAAAAATCAATAGAGGTGACCTTAGCACAAAGGGATATGAGCTGGGTTACTAGCTTTGTGAGCGGGTGTAACGCGATATATAATGACTGTACGATTAATTAAACATCTATTTTGAGGGAGCTCACACACGAAATAATTATTGACTAACATTAAAGAGGAAAGGTAAAGCAATATTCGCGCGTGATATTGTCGTGCCTATTGAGAGCAACAAGATGAGGAGGCATTCACGGCGGTTACGGGGGCTTGAAACTGCAAGATGACTTAATAACATAACTGACTGGTAGGAGAGTGAACTAAGAGGTGTGACGGGCGGGTTAACGCGAGTATGGATGAGCCTCGAACAGACTGTAAAAACACAGTATAGCATAGAAAGCAAATCCAATAACTGGTGGTATCCTAGGGGCAACAAAGAGAGAGGCTGGGTAATGATAGTAGTAACTTTTGACTTGTATCACACTAGGAGCGACCGCAGGGGTTGATAACATCTCAATAGCTGACTGGCGTAGACTCTACATTCAACCTGGTTGAATAGGAACAAAAGGTAGTTGCGGGTATAGGAGTGTGAAGACGGAGGGAGTGGATGAGGAGGAAGGAGAGTAGAGGAGGGTGTAGAGTGTAAAGATAGAGATGGAGATTACTCACCGAAGGTGTAAGGATAGAAATGAGGAGGAGTACAGGATGAAAGTGATCTGAATGTGGTTCTACGGATCGTGTAGAAGCTTGAACTACACGACACTGCTGACATAAAGTAGCGCGAGCGGGACCACACACACAGTACATCAATATCACGACCCTGGAGTCGAACAGTGAGCAATATAGCGTAATACTGAGAACAACTACGCTCAAATGAAGGAGGGACATAAAGTGGTGATGTGAAGGAAACATGGTATTCATTTGGTTGATGAGTACGCAGGCACAAATATTCAGACACGACAAAGGAGGGTCAAGGCGGGTCATGTTGATACACGATCAAGTATGCAAATCAACGAAAACTTAAGCTTTACAGGCATAAAAAGAGAGTGAAACGATGGTTAAGAACGATGGGGTGTAGAGAAAGGGCTTACCCAGGACCACATAGTAGCATATGAGATGAGGTGATGAAATATAGGGTTGTACTGTAGAAGAGATGGAGCAGTGTGTAGTTAAAAACAATAGACGTACCGGAAAGCAAAAACATGTAAAAAGTCAGAAGACGGGCAAGCCCGTAGCAGCCCGAGACATTCAACAAGCATTTAGACTGCACACGGTGGTGGTTCGTAGGACTGACGACGTGACATGCAGCGTCAACGATCGGAATAAATGATTGACTGAGTGAACGCAATAGTATAGGCTCGAGCTTCTGAGGTAGAGCAAGAACAAGCAAACCTATCTCAAGAATAATTAATTGCCTTTTGAGGATACTGAAAGATTCATTATTTTTGTGGGTGGTAGGTGTATCAAAAAATATATAGCAAACAAGGAAGAATTGATGTGATGTGAATAAGAAGAACAAGAGTCACTTTATGTTGACATTTTGAGAGTACGCCGTACTAAGAGATGACTCACATACAGAAGACGTTCAAAGGGGGGAACACAGAAGGGGAGGGGCTCTCTTGGATAGGATGATAATAGCGAGGACGGGGACAGGGCCAACAGCGTAGTGGAAAACACAACGAGAACTGCGCTCAACGCCTGTCATCAGAATACCTGAAACGACGCGTGCGTCGGATTACCAAGGGGGATTCTAAAAATTAAACTGAGGCCTAATACGCAGACTAAACCTGTGTATGCCACCTCGAAGCAATAAGTAGGTTGCTCGATGTTTCAACTTGTAGAGATTCGCAATTTTGCAAAAAAATAGTGAGAGACATTAACGACCTCTCGGGAAAAAAGAAAATTATAAGTATCGGAACTCATACCTAATGTGAATGATCGCTAAAAACTAAGATAGCCGGGTGTAGGTTCATACCTCTGGGTACCGTGAATGAGTGAAAAAGGATTCATTCTATGACCACTTTAGTGCACAAATAAGAAGTGTTCTCAAAAAAATTCGAAGTAAGTTACTCTCTCAATGTATCAATAGTGGATGGGGAATAGATGGCTAAAAAACAGATAGGAAAGCCTGTCACAACATATATAAAAAAGGGGCTGCTGAGAGAACGATTCGCTGATAGACCGCGGAGGCGAGCGATATAGCAACTTAATGTATAGCCGTCGAATGCATGGGAAGAGTGGAAAAAAGTAAACACACACAGAGTTGGGTTGTAAAAAATACAGTACATCGGGTGATAGCTGAGGTTAGATCAGAGCAAAAAATAATATAAGTAGCTAGTCGTTGAGGACTATGAGCCTCATATAAATGATCATCGAGCTCAAAAAGAATGATTTGAGCCCGAAAGAGCATAGATGGTGGGAAAGCAGAGCGGAGCGGGTAACGGGCACAAGGCGGATGACGCTCGATATATAAGTGTAAAAATGTGACCTGGACGAAGTAAGCAGGAGCACCGTGAACAGGGTGGTATACTCCATGACATAAAAATAATAGATAACAAAATAGTGCGATAGCCTAGAAAGCACAAACACCTTTCTGACGAAGAATCTAATGATTGGTTAGGTGTCAGCATAGATAAATAGCATAAATACAACCAGCATTGTGATAGGAGAAATCCTACAGTCAAGTAGCATATGTTAATCCCACTTCAGAGCAGATATTGGAGAGGACAGCAAAACATGAATTCATGAGGGAGAGTGAAAGAGATAGAGAGATAATGGAGAGCTACAAACTCGTATATGTGTACTGAATAACACCAATCATAGCAGTAAGAAAGTCTAAATAAAATGACTATATAATCTGAGCAATGGGAGGCAAGAAAAGAAGCCAGTCACTTATGCACCGGCATTACCTTGAACCGAGAGACACCAGTATTGAGGCAGCGACCAGGGAACCAACTCAAAGTAAAACTCCTTATCACACAAATCTAATGAAGATGCATCAAAGAAATGAAACCACACAGGATTATAGGATGACGGCCAAATCACCATGAAACCATACTCAAAATATAGGGAGATGCGAGATATGCAAAAATTAACCGCATGCAAAGAACTTAATAGACAGCAAGGGAGATTATGGTAACCAGGACATAAGCTAGCACAAAGGTGAGGGCAGGTCATATAAAGGGTGATTGCATTCTAAAGGGAACATCAAAGTGAGCATCAAAACTAAGCAGGTTAAAAAAATTATAGCAGATCAATTTCTCAAAACTGGAATGCGTCATGACGCTAAAGAGGGAGAACACAGCATAATGCTATAGCCGCAAGAATGACGACTTGGTGGTTCGTAATGAGAGCTTATGAAGGATGCCGATTGAATTAAACTTCTGATGAAGCAAATGATAATGAAGGCATATAGATAGCAAGTAAGTGAAAGGCTATAAGGGCCATTTCGTAATTGTCGAAGTAAGTAGGTCTGATGCAAGAGAAGAATAAAATGGTGAAGGGCTTCAGAAAAGCAAAAGGAGCGAAAGGGGTATAGACTAATGAAATGAACGAAAGCGGGATAGCTTATATGGTCGTCACACGAATCAGAAGGCATGTGGTTGGTTGATAACTAGAAGGCGCTTAGGGATTGTGCGAACATGGAGGAGCGTTAAAATTTGGTGATGTCGAGGGCAGTGGGATGAAGGTTCAGTGTGGTAATCGCTGAAGAGAGTTATAAGAATACGTGTAGCTGAGAAATAACCAGTGTTTGACCCAGTGGGATGATGAGTATGGACTAACACTTTCACACGCTTTTTAAAAATAATAAGATTACCTAGGTGCGGAAATTGTTGGATCTAGTACAGTGATTCAGTAGGATGCAGTGGGCGATATAGTGTATAAATGCGATTGGAGGATTGTAGATGAGGAATTATATAATAATCGAACTTGAATAATTATATACACAGGATAAATCTGACGAGGACAAAATTGAAAAGAAAAGGAGACCATTATAATAATTCAGCTGACATTTTGATTGATAAACGACTAAAGTTAATGAGGAAATATAAATGAATCCCCGTATAAACTTTATCATTCATTGAGATAAGTAGTATCTACTATAAGATCCTGAGTATGAGATTAATATATAAAGAGATAGTATAGTATTACTTCATGATGTGTGCTTCATATTAATTAGAGATTAGGTTTTAATTTAAAAAAATTCAAACTTTATTTAAGTGGACACGTATATGTATTAAAGTAACTTAAACAATAATGATGTAGAAAGAGGTGATTAAAATATAGATTAATAGATTCCCTATAAAGAATATACAATGAGATACTATAGAGGAAGTCCCACTAGTGTTCCAAAATCCCTTATATAATAAGTGAGGAGTACGAGAAATCTTTTAGTGATTGGGGATCAAGGAATGAATATGTATCAAGTAACTTTTTTTTGATTGTACCGTAGTAGTACTTAATATATTAATATTTATAGAATAGGTTTTCTTCTAGTATAATTGAATAATAGAAACATATAGTATAATAGGTTTATCTACACTTAACTTTATGTATAAGAAAAATTTTATTCGAATGGTAATTTAAAACTTAATAGTAAGCATAATGGAATGATTAGTTAAGGAGAAAGACCACACCAAGTGGCTATGATTAGTCGTTTTCCAATTGTGCCCTAATGCACATTGAATTAATCTATGAATAAGTATAGATTTAATTAATGAAGAAATTTAAGTAATATAAATAAATGCTTCCAGTGAACACGGGCCGGTCAATGATCGAACATAAGAAATAGGATATAATAAAAGATAAATATAAATATAAAATATAGATATAAAAAATATAGGATATATGAAATTGTATCATTATTAAAATGAATGAAAAGAAAGATAAAATATTCACATAATGCTTTTTTTCACACAAAATTAGCTATTTTCAGAAATAGAAAGAAGATATAGAGAGAAACAGTATCTATAGTAGTAAACCCAATAAAAAAATTATATAGAATGTTAAAAGAAACAGTAATTTATAGGTCACCACAACTCAATCTTTTTCAATTGATATAAAACAGATTAAGGTATTTTTATAATATATAGAGTAAAGATAGTAATTATTTGAGACAAAATAACATAAGTAGATTGCATATATGATATTAATCATAAAAAGAAAATTATCACAATATTGTTTGGACATTAATAAATATACATTACATCGTATAGAATATGAGTGAATAAAATAATTAAAGATATATATATAAATACCATGTATAAAAATGAAACATGCAGGTGTATATAAACTTCTAGCTATAATAAGAAAGGAGTTTTATATTCCAACAGCATATTCAGTAATTAAGAAAAACATTAAAGACTGCATCAAATGTAAATAAGTAAAGCAAAACATTTAAAAAATAATCAAACATTAGCAAGGTGGCTTTCAGTATAAATCCATCTCAAATTCCATTTAGAGAAATATTTCTTTAGACCACATTGGACCTTTTAATATAAAAATAAATTAGTGTAGGTAGAGAAGATTTACCATATTAATATAACTCTGCATTTACACTAGAGCTTGTAAACCTTGTTCTATGTAAAAATGTAGATAATTAATTGCTTTATCTCTGCTTTCCAATTTCATGTGTTTGACCTTTGGATTCCCAACAAACTTATAGTTAAGTGACAGAGGAAGTGTATAGTAAGCTCAGTGAAAATTATTAAAAACTTTTCTGATGATGTAGATGTTAAAAATTATTTAACTCTTCATCATTGAAATAATATAATTAAAGATTTTAGAGGTTATTTCAACCAATTATACCCTGGTTTATAAAGACTGAGTTTGTCTGTATAGAGTTTTAGATTGAATCTTTAGTCAACACAGGTTTGATAAAAAATATATGAAGTATTACAATGCTGACTATAGTGAGAGTAAATAAATAATGTATAATATATAGAGGAAGGCAGGATTTGATGAGTATCTTTATTAGTTATAGGGAAGCAAAACATGCTGTATATTAAATAAAAGGCTACATAATATAATATAGAGTAATTATAGAAGTTAGGTAAGCATATTAAAGATAATAGGCCAGAAATATTAAAGAAACCTACTTGAAGGAGGTAGCATCACAGTAAAAATAAAGTTCACCAATTTGCACTATGCAATTAACAGAACCGAGGAGGATATATGAGTCTGAAGGTATAAGATGGATAATAAATGGTTGAATAGGATACCAGAAACAGCTAATGGCGATTATATGGTCTATTCTCATTTATAGGTATTCTGAAAATAGAGAATACTCGTGCGATTAATCTAGAAGGACATTCAGTCATGGGATCCTTGCAAAATTTCCTGCACGTTGTCCAGGAGAAGGTGAAGTCTCATTTCGATAGAACGGGTCTGAGATCTTCCAGGGAATCAGTTATTATTTCGACTTGTACAAAGATAACACAAGATGAAAAACAGATGAAAGTCTAATTTGATGGATTGATGTTTGGATGACTATGATTGAGCTGAAGCCAAGTCATTAACGCCATGACAGACATACGCAACTCTTACAGAACTGATCTACAACAGAACCTAGCCTCACACTACGTCACTATGTACCCATTAGGCAAGGACATAGCGACATGGCACCTATAATAATATTAAAGACAAGAACACTAACCACACTCATTACCCACCTAGAGTTAAGTTTCGCGGACGAAGACTCGGGTTCGTTGATGCCAACATTAAGAAAGAAACACCATTCATGAGCGTGAAGAAGAACACCACTTAAGTGTCACTTCTCGGTAAGACACGAGATTATGCAATAGGCTAAATAGTCATGTCAAAAACGCGGGAAACAAGGATCAAGTCACCAACACAACACAGTAAATAATAAAAAACAAACACTCACACCGAAATAGGCCATATAATGGCCAAAGAAAGATGAAAGACTGAGTCTTCTAGTCGTAGCAGAATGGATCTCAACACACGCACACCACTTCAAAAAGCACAAGAAAAATATAAACTACATAAACCCCACACACAAACCACACTCTCGCGGATACTACCATGGGCAGTTGCCACATTCCCGAGTACGGACGTAAACAATTGGAAATAACAATTATTTTCAGAGTTATGATGGAAAGAAGAATCATGTGATCCACAAGAAAGACAATGATTTATTCCAACCTAATCTGATGAGTGATAATTATGTAATGTGGTGATGCTGAGCAGAGCATGGATATGTAGGATTAGGAGTGGAAAGCAGAGGATAAGCTGCAGTTTCAATTGTAGAGAAGGCTAAGTCGATAGAAAATATAAGCTACAAATTTAGAGAGAGCAGTGGAAGAATGTATGAGTGAGCGATATGAACGTGGTTAATATCTCCCACACTATATTATTAAGGACTACATAAAGTTGAAAATATCTAGATGCGCTTGTTAGTTAACAGAGTAAGTAACAATTTAAGAGTTTATATATATGAAAATAAAAAAGCAATGTAATAAATAATATAAAATGAATTTGGTTTCCAAATTTATTTTACATATTCATTATACAAGTAATATAAGGATAGTTCTTTGTAAATAGTATTTAATTTTTGGTCCCCTAAGGAGGAAGTAACCCACAAGAGTATGGATGAGAATGAGTGAGTGATTACTGAGTTCAATAGAGTATATATAGATGTATAAGGGGAAAGTTGATAATAGATAATTGAACAGTATTAATAGTAAAGAAAATAAGGATGAGTGATAGATGTAGTTTATTTTAAGATAATAAGTTAGAGGTGATGAGGAATAATTTTTTTATATTTTTTATTGTATTTATTTATATTTAATTAATATATATATTATTATGGCCACTTGGATTTGAAGATTTGAAAATTTAATGATTGATTCTATGTGAAAGAAAATAATAATGGAAAGGAAAAAAAGTTAAGTTGAATGAAATTATTTAATTGAATGGTCAATTCATGATAATAAATTAGTATGTATAGATGAAATAGAATATATTATAATAATAATAAAAATATTTTGAAATATTATATAAAAATAATGATTTTTATGTTGATGTGAAAACAACTTATAATAAATATTGTAGTAATTGTTTGATCCAATATTTCAACTGATGGTTATGTTTATAGGTATTATTACTCAAGATTATATAGATGTAAATCATCATAGTCTCGTAAAAGGCAATCTAGGATATCATCTTAGTGTATTTATATGCTTTATTGCAATAATTAGTTGAGAGTGTGAGTGTTCATATTTAGATATTTTGTACGCAGGAATAAAAAATATAGTATATTTTGTGATAAGGCTAGAGGAGCGGCACTAGGGAATCCCTTAAGATGAGGAGTAGATATGGAAATTATATACTGGAGGAGAGCATAATAGACGTGTGGTTCTGAATTGGCTAAGAGTCTGAGTACTATTATTTAGGCAATAGGTAAATATATAAAGATTATCACTTTAAATTTATGAGTGAGTTATCTAATCACATATAAAACTTAAATTTCAGTGGCCAATCTGATATATATAAAAATTAATAGAGGTAAGAATATACTATCTAAAACTATTAATTAATTTTTTTTTATTTTTTATTATGATTGATAAAACTAGATATAATATTATATTTTATGGTTCTTATATTGTACATTAATTAAACTTCCAATTATCAATGATGAAGAAGGCCATATTAGAGTATTTATTATAATAGTATTGTGAGGGACTCCATTATAATCTTCTTCTTATCTATTATTTAGTATTAACTACATACAATAGATGAGATGATAGTTAATTCAGTATTTGCTCTATTGAAAACTTATGTAGATTTATATATTATTCCAACAAAGGTGAAGCATCGATGTTATTAAGTACTGATTTTTTTGTATTATTGTATGATTCTTAATCTCCTATCTCAATTACTCTTATGGTCTCAACATACTTTTGTATTAATTGTAATATTAGAGGGTGAAAGGGGATCTAATTATTTATTAATATAATTTAAACCTTATATTTTGTGCTCTTTATTAAAGGTAGAAAACACAGTTTAGGATTGAATAATATTAAAGTTATTTTAGTCTGATTAATTTAAAATGATTTTAAATTATATAATAATTAATAAATAAAATTTTATTTATATATATTAATGAAATTTAAATAGATAAAATAATATATTAATAAATTAATTAATATATATAAATATATATAGTAATAAATAGTGATATATAATTAATAAATTAATAATAATTTAATATATATATATAATAGAATAATAATAAATATATTAGAAGAGTGCCTATATATAATTAATCTTCATTATCTTTTAAGTTATATAGATAAGATATTTGTGTAGTTTCCTTTATTTTATGGTAAGCGTTCTTTATATTATGAAGTTATTTGTGTTATTTATTTGTAACTCAGAAAAGTAAGAGTTAAATGCAAGTCATTAGTTAGAGAAGGTATTAAGTGTGTAATTCCAATTTCCTAGAACCTTATATTATTAAAAAAGTAATTTCTCCCCTTAAATCAATGTTAAATTTATAGTGTAAGACGAGTAGTAAAAATTTTAATATTATTGAGTTAAATATATTCTTATTTAAAATAACTAGGAGAACATTATTCTACTTTCTTACCGCAAAATTGCATTTCCCACACTTTACATCTAGATCTAATATATTTCTTATACACATTACTCTCTTCTGTAATTATGTCATCAATAAAGATCGTTCTATGATACTGTCTATTTTACTGCATTTATTCTCATAACTTAGATAGAATACATTTTTTGACCGCAGAACTCTATATATATATATTTTATATCGATTAAAATTTAAATAACAGATACTTTATCTCTAGTATTATATATATCTATTTTAATAAACTTATTTCTCTACAATTATATCTGTTTATATTTATAATAATCATATGTAGGAAACATTTATATAAATAATATTTTTTAATAAAATATAATAGCTCAGAGTGTGAAAAAAGCAGAAGATAATAAATATAGGTTATATGAGTTTGACTTTTCTTATTTATATTATAATAATCTAATTCTGTCTTATGGATTTTAGTAATGATAAGGATACACTCCTAGAGTTGAGATCTGCTCTGTTTCTTTAAACGAAATGAAAAACCATCATTCATTCATTTAGATTCCTAATCATTAGCTTCTAATAGATTAATTAAATATTTTTAAATCTTACTATATATACTTTATACAATTTATTGCTTATCTATGTGAGTATCACGTGATAATAAGTAACAATAATATGGCTAGATATTATTTTAAGAAATTGATTGAATATATATATAATTATTAATATAGATATATAATTATAAGATTTTCGTCTTGGTAAATAGACTTCTTATCTACACGGTAATATAGATACATTACATAATCATATCAAATACCTATATTCGGTGTTCTCACAGAATATAGTTAGATCCTAATAGTCATGAATTCTATTATTTATACAATATTAAAGTGAGCGAGTGCAACAGCTACACCGAGATCCAAATATAACAAATCACACAAAAAATATATCGCACAAGGAATATCAAATTATTAACACTAACTCTTTGAATAATATATCACAAACCGAAGCAAGTACAAATTATATTGTGTAATCTCTTTTTTCTAGAAGTGTGCAATGGAGAATTCTCGGCAAGGTATATAAACATCTCTCCACAACACGCCTGCTCACTGCATACAAATTGTAATTTATATAATATTATAAAATGTAGGATAAATGTTTTTCAAGACCGTTTGTAAGTTTATGTACTATTATAGTGATATAAACATTGGTTTCCACCATAATTTGAGATATAAAATATATTTACCCCCTTTGTAGTGATTATAATATATTATTAAATATTTATTCTCGAGATATAGTAATTGGAGAGTTTTTTGAATAGTAGTAGGACTAAATAGGCGAAGAGATATATATATATTAACGTATTGAAAAAAGGAAAAGAAAGTTTATAAAAAGTTTATATATAGTTTAGGCAACCCTAATTAATCTTACGACTCGATTCACTCACTGCTTTAGAGGCTTGACCTTATATATTTTACGTGTCAAAGTTCTACTTATGTAATACATTAGTCCAGCTATAAGTTATTGGTGTACATTATTACACGTATTTTTTATTGCAAGTTTTACTTTTCTATTAATTATAATGTACAGGGAGTGGGTATAGTATTTTATAATATAATAACTATATATAATATATATATATATATTAATAAATTATAGTGTAGTGTGATGAGTGAGCGGAGATATAGTATGTATAAAGCGTATTATGATATATAATAACTATGAATATTATATAATATATATACGTGGGAAACATTAGGTCTTTGCACTATTGCTTAATGTGAATATTTACTACTTCTGTTTAGTGATAGTATGAGATCTGCTACATATAGTATTTGGTAATTGTTACATAATAGTTAGTTGACAAATAAAGCCATTCAAGCCATATCTCAAGCTTTTCTACAACTATTTTAAACTCACTGCATATAATTATCATTTGCCTCAAATCTTCTCACATAATATAGTATAGAAGGATTGATATACCAGCGCCCGCGTCTTCCGGCCTACTCATGATACAACTAAGGATGAAAGAATTAGATATTTGTATCGGCCTATATCCTGTAATCTTAAACTTAAAATGTTTTATTCAGTGCATTGTGTTTAAAATACTACTAGCAATATAAAGCCACTTACACTTTTATTGCATATCAAATGTTCGAGTGAATTTCCGAACTCAACAGAACGCCACTTAATTGCAGAGAATCTGATTATCCTTGGGCACACGAGATGCTAAGCAAGTATTATGGGGGGAACATCAAGAAAAAACTGAGTCGTCACATCAAACATTCAACAACCGCCGACGAGTCAGATGACACGCCATCCAAATATCCTGTTCCAAGTTTCAATGAAGATCAAGGAAAGCTCAATATACCAAATTCTCTTCAGCTGAGTCTTAAAATCCAAAAAAGAATCTGTTATTTGTTTTTGAATTCATTTTCAAGGCTCAATGGCTCGCATTTGATTCCGCATCCTACTTTTGCATGATTCATCATCATGAATGCATCATCGGTACAGAGAAGGTGAATGATCCACTTGAAGATGTTGTTTCATGGGCCACTGTTTGGAAAAGTAGAGATGCAGGTTTTTGTTTCAAGCCCCTTCAAATGCTCACTCATTCCTCTTCGCGTTGATATTCTGTAAAGCGAATCCAGCATACTTCGCAGCAAACTGTTAAGGTTGAAAAGCTGAACAATCACTCTTTCTCAGCGTGAATCCAGAAGTTGCAGTTCCCAAGAAATGCATCACAGTTGATGTGTAGCAATGACCAGTTCGTGTTCCGACCCTGAATTGCAATTACCTCTGTTTAGCTTCTTCAAATATGTCAGCCAAGTAACAAAACCGAGAAAGCCACTCTTATCAGTGAATAAGGTAGAAAAAGGAGATCCCTTTTGTTCCAGGAATTCCTGAATAGCCTTTCGGAGCTCAATGACTGGACGAGCAACAACAAATAACGAGTAACAAAGCCGAGCAAGCCACTCTTTATCATGAATATGGTTAGCAAAAGAGTCCTTTTTTTCCAGGACATTCCTGAATAGCCTTTTGCAGTTGGATGACTCGACGTACAACCTTGCCTCGTGACAACCAGCGAACATCAATGTGGTAGAACAGAACTTCATATTGCTCTCCAATTTCCTTGCACAGCTCCTTGAATATACGCGAATTCACATCCATGGACTTAATGAAGTTGACGATTTCAACAACATCTTCAAAACACAACTTCAGATTACCAGGCAGACTTTTCGAAAGAGAGTACCGATGAATGATGCAATGATCTACAGAAATTTCTGGATTCACAGCTTGTATGAAGTCCCGTAATCCACGAAGACTACCCATCATCGACGGTGTTCCATCGACGGAGACCTGAATTAAAAAAAAAATTGTGTCAGTTGGTCATTCTTATTTATCTTTTGCCTTATAATTATATGGTTTTAATTTTAATTAAATTCCATAAGCGACATTTACATTTCTAGGACATTTTAAAAATGATCAATTGAAACAATACTCTTCCTACGTGAACGCTGTTCAAATCCAATCGTTTCCTGGTAAAGAAACCGTTGATGATATTGAAAATATCTTCTCCCTTCGTGGTTGTCATCAGATCCTCGCCTAATAGGATCTCTTCTATATTCTTCTCCTGGTGGACGTAACGGACGAACCCAAGGAGAAGAGCACAACTGACTACGCAACATGGTTCGTTAAATTGCATACATAATATTGGCAGTAGGAAGAGGTGATACGTGAATGTGTGTGTGTGAGAACGGTAATTGTAGAGGAGAAAGTTGA
>JABUQX010042304.1:0-23466 GCA_015478945.1 Trachelipus rathkii | reverse complement strand
TACCGAGAGAGATATGTTATAATAATCACTATACAACGAAATAATAACTAAAATACATAAAATTAAGTACTTTCAAATGCAAACATATTTAATTTATGTCCCGAAGACATAAGGTTAGATATATTTTAATAAGTTAATATAAAATAGTTATACATGAAATTAATTCCTTTCAAATACGAGGATAACTGGTTACATCCGAAGATCAAAACATATATACAAGTATTTGAATACATATAATAACATAATGATAGAATACAGAGCAAAATAAAACAGTGCATTTAAACACAAGCATATTTGGTATATCCGTTGACATAAAAAACAAACATAACAAACATTTAAATGCATAAAAGTACAAAATGTTAATACAGTTAATAATTTTGATATGAAACAATTTGAATTATTCACAGTTAAATATGGCCACATATAATCGAACCATTAAAATCCAAGGAGAAGGGTCCGAATAAGACGGTTTCTAAACGTATCCATGATTGACCACATGCGGCACGTAGTTTTCAAGTTGTAGTTACGAGAGAAGAGAAACATTGCTTGACATTTGTAGAGACGAAGTTGCTTAATTTTTAGGTCTTTGCTTTTTATTGAAAAATTCTTCAAATATTTTGGGAGAGGTCACAGAACCATTAGAATTCGAAAAGGAATTCAAGTTCGTAGTGGAATTCCAAAAATGAATTTTTGGCCATAATCCAAACTTAAAATGATGAAAGAAAGCCATACCGTAAAGGAAGTTACATATGTGGAGGCGAAGTTGCTTAAAATTTACGGTCCTTGTATTTGAAAAAATTTCTTCACACATAAAGGGAGAGTTCACAGAACCATTTTAGAATTCGAAAAAAGAATCAGAGTTCGTAGTGGATTTCTTTTTCGATTTTAAAGAAAAGAATCCAAACTTGAAATGATTCTAAGAGGGCTTTCCTGATACTAGTTGCTGCTAGCTGACAATGAATACCTCGAACTTATTGGCTCCATAGAGGGCATTTAATCAAAAAATTTATTAAAAATGGAAAAATTTAATGTTCGTTTTTATAATGTTCATTTGCTTGAGTTATTATCTTCTCGAGTGTTCTGATTGAGAATTTTAGTATTATGTAGTTTTTTGTCTTTTTCTTCACTGCATTACGTTTGAACCTTAGTTTCAGGCGCTGATTGAAGTTCTGGCTGTTCTACTCCGGGTTCACCAATTTATGTAAGCCTTGCTAAGTTTGTGGCTTCTTTTAAGAGCAAGCAACGCCTATATCATGAGAGTTGGTAAATAGAAGATCCATATGAAAAGACAAATGTATTTATTTAACATAAGTTTAAATATTGCAATAAAAGTAAAGTAATAAATGTCCCTTTTCTGTTGAGATACTCTTTGTAGGTGAATTGCAAGTTCGCAGCCTTTCCAGTGCGTTTTCCAGCTTTGCCTCAGACTCTTCGTTTAGCGGCGAAAATTTGTGATCGAAATTCAAATCGCAGCCTTTTCCTTGAGGTTTATCGCTCTTGCCGGGAGAATTTCTGAAGAGAGTATCTTGAGTGAGATTTCTTTTGATTCTTAAATGATTTTGATCGACTGACGTTTTTCTGACTGCGAGAAGTATCTCAAATGACGGCGGTTTATATGATTTCACTTTGACTTATGCCTAAAATTTTCTCGCGGCAAATCTTAGCATAAGTACGAAACATAAATTAAAATGTTACCAAATTATAAGAAACTCGCTACATGATATATATATATATTATATATATATATATATAATATAATATATATATATATATATATAATATATATAATAATAGTATATATATATATTATATCATAAATTATATATATATATTATATATTATATATATATTATATATATATATTTAGGGATTGTACCGATACCAAAAAAGAAACCGATACCAAAAAAGAAACCGATACTCTATTTTTTTAGGTGCCGATACCGATACTGATACCGATACTTTAATAAATACACAGTAATAAGATAGAACATTTGTGTACTGCTAGGAAACTCAGGATTGCATTCCCTGTACAACCAATACTAGTCATTTATTTCATATTTGGTTGTGTCTAAGTATATTTATTTTATTAAATTAAATCATCCATCAATTTTTATATAATAATTGCAAACATTAATATTAATAACTTTTTTATGTTTGTGTTTACTCAAAAAAAATATTCCAATTCCATTTTTCAGTAAGTATTAACCAAAGTTTAGCTTCTACTTTTATGTTTTAACATGATTTACAATTTACAAGAGATTCTTTAACTAGCTACATATAGAATAACAATAATGAAAGAAGAGACCTCAATTAATCATCTGAAAAGACAAAATAAAAAAAACGCATTACCAAACTGACATAATACATAAAATACTCCTTCTAGATAAAGGTTAGATATACAGTTCATACTCAAATTCAAAAATTTCTCAAATTGTGTGATGCAAAAACCATTAAGCTTTCACTAAGTATCTGGCGAGAGCCTGTTCCTTTTTGGGGTGTTTACATTCCACCTAACACTAAAAATACGCTCGCTCTCGATGATGAAGGAGCGGGTGATAATTATTTTGCTAAAAGCACTGATATAAATGGGAAACCTTGGTCCATTTTTCATACCACCACATTGAAAGGATTCTCTTCTGTAGGCAACATTTCCATGTATTGTAGATAGCATCCTATCGTTTTTTCACAGATTGCAATTTGAATTATCTTTGTTTTCATCTTTTTTCTCTTCAGTTTTTTCGATGGGTTCCTTGGTGTGATTCCTTTGAGGTTTGAATGAGATGAGTCAATGCAATTTTCGGCCAATGACCTATCAAAAGTGTAATAGTCCAAACCCTCTTCATCTTCAGGAGGTTTATTTGCTGAAAGCACCATCGCCACTATCAGTAATGTTGCCAGGGGTTGCTGATTAAGGCGGCTTCCACTTCTGTGAATCTTGTTTTTGTCACGCGAGCCAAGCTCCTCGGTTATGCATTTAAATGCATTCTAGAAGTGGTTCAAAGTCGAAGATGCCATTCTTGTAGGGGTTCAGCTAGCTTAAGAAAATTAATTAAGAACCTTTTTATTTTTTATTTTTTTTACAGTTTTGTCACCGCAAAATACGCAGATTGAGCACAGACGCAGGCTTTTAAAGGAGGGAGATTTAAATGAGTAGCAAACACAAGATGAAGAGAATTCCACAGACAGAGGTTGGCAGGAAAGAAGAAGAAGGAAGCACCGCAGTGAAATAGTCTGGAGTTACTAATATCCAACCACCAAAACATCATGTGCCGACACAGCACCCTTTGTGCTACGAGGGCCGTCGTAAAGGTGGTGGTATGCGAGTGGAAGTTCTCTCGAGCACTTGCCGGCTACTTGACCTATAGAAAAGAGATAAAGCACCACATCGCGCCGCAAAAGATAGAGGATCAAGTTTGACTAGAAATTACAAGGACAGTTATAAGCTTTTTGGCCTTTTGACTTACCTTATCCAAAAAGCCCGGGTGAACCAGAAGCCAATCCCAATAGGAGAGCAGTATCCATGAAAGGCGGATAGACCCTTGTATAGCTGGAAGTAACTGAGAAAGAGGAAAAAAAGTCTCCGCAGTCTCAAACAGAATTCCCATTTTCCTTGAGGCCACCCTAGCAACCATTGTGATGTGAGGTTTCCAAGACAGATTTTTTTTGTGTATGTTAATACCAAGGATGTTTATATTTGCAACAGGGAGAGACGAGACGAACCGTCGAAAGCAGACAGGAAAGTTAAGGTGTCTTAGAGGAGAGGGAGATTTTGTAGAAGTTGGGTTTTTAAAGAATTTAAAATTTCACAGAGGTTGAGAGACGACCCCACCCCGGAAATTCTATCCAGATCCAGCGAGAATAGAATCGGAAAAATTAGACAAGAAGCAAATTCTAGAATAAAAGAGGGAGCAGATTTTGAAATGAGTTGAAGAATGAAGGGTCTAGTCATCGTCATATGAGTGGAAAGAGTTAGATGGCAGGTGCAGAAGATCATTAATTGAAAAGCAGGAAAAGTAGGAGATATACAGAAACCCTGAGGAACACCACCTATTGACAGAAAAAAAGAAAGAAGAAGGTCGTCGCCATCAACAACAGCCGATATTTGATGCGATTTAAAAGAAACTAGACATAAGATAAGCAAGGAGAAGAAGGAAACCCAAAGTTTGAAGATTGGCGAGCAGTGACGCATGCCATACCAAAATGTCAAATGCTATGGATATGTCAAGCGCACCCATGCAAAGTATTCGGGGCGTAGTTGCCTAGGGCGGGAAATCATAATCTGTTAATAGAAGTATATGCGCCAGTAGACCCTCGAGCGCCGGAAAGCCGCCGACTGGGTGATCGGAAAGAAGTAATGGAATTCCAGATGGGTCTAAAAAGTGAGCAGTGAGAAGGGTTTTCAAAGATCTTAGATAGAATTCATGTGAGAGCTATAGGGCGATAGGTAGAGGGGTCAGAGCTGCTTCCTTTTGACAGGAATAGGTTGACATATCCGGGCCTTTCCAACATGAGGGGAAAGTTCTAGATTGAGGCCATTAGAAGATATAGTTGAACGAGGCGGAAGGCAGCATCTGAAGCACACTCCCTCAAAACTGGGAAGGAATGCCATCCGGGCACCTGGATTCCTAACGTTCATAGATTTCAGGTAGGCCCATTCCCCGATCAAGTGTTAATCACAGGTAAGCATAGGACGCCTGAGAGGGAAGAGGAGGAAGAAGGAGATGACAGAATCGTCCAGGGTGAGTTTAGAGGCGAAAATAGGACGGCCAAAGAGATTGGGCCTTTTCAGTTGGAGATTAGCAACAGACCATCAGAGCGAATAAGAGGAGGAAAGGATTAATTTTACAGAAGTTGTATAGAGATGTTTTGGCAAGATGCCAGAAATTTGCCAGTAGGAGAGCCAAGGAGGTTCAGCGGCACTTGTTCGTTTAATAAAGGTCCGCTTTGCTCGTCGAAAGAGTACCCTGCAACGATTTCTAGCTGAATGAAAATTAGCAGAGTGCGATAGGAAAACGAGAATTTTTTCCACACCCGATACAGCTGTCTCTAGCCTTGATTGGCCAGAGAACAACACGATACCATGGAATTTTGAGGAAAGGAAAAAGATTTAGTCGAAGAGGATGAACCTGCTCATTTCCATCAGTGATTACGACCCTCCCACTTTACTGGCAGAAGCTGAAGCGTCTTCAAAAAAGTCAAAGCAGCCATTCCATTTAAAGTTAGCATAGAAGCAGCGCAATGCCCACCAATCTCGGTCCGATCAAAGTGCCGGAAAAAACGCATTAGGGCAGGATGGAGCTGTTGGAGAGAAAGTTATTAAGATTAAGAGATATAAGGTTGTTAGGTTAGATTTATCGATAGGACGAAGGTGGTTGTGTCATTTATAGAAGAGAAGGATTAGCTGGGGAAACACAGGGTCAAGGTGTGTTCAAGAATTTGGTATGGAACGATTCCTGATGTCTGTAGGTTCTTGTAATTAGTTGCTCCAGATAGTTAGAGGAATACTGAATGATTTCGGGCTTGCCTCCCCACCTAATTCTTGTATGAGAGGAACCCATCCATTCAATGTTGTGTACATTGAAATCTCCTAAATTAAGGACCTCAGTATTTGGATTGAGAAGATATAACAGTTTCAGAAGTAGTTTAAGCGTAATCAAAAAAGGCATGCAAATCTGTTCTGTTTAGGAGAAAGTAGCAGAAGCACAAGATATTTAGTAGAAGGAAGAAAGATTTTAAGCCTCAGAACATCGAAGTTAGGGAGAGATTCGAGATCTCACACGTTTTACAGAAGTGATAATGTTTACATACAGTAGGCACATACTCCACCCTTTCAAGTATAATAAGTTATAGTTGGATATATTAAACGAGTTTGAGGATGAATTCTTAGCCATCTTAGTCTCAGGACAAGAGAAAAAAATTAGGTTTAGTGTTAGAGAGTGGTATTACCACGGGATGAGAGCTTCGGAGTGCAAGCCACTGATGTGCAAGTCAATAAGAAAGGCCAGCCTTGTGCAAATGCGCTATTCATACACGCAAACACAATTATAAAAAAAAAAAAAAAAAAAAACAAAAAAACGACAAGAAACTAAATGAGAGACTTTGGAAAACCTTTAGTGTTCAGCAAAATACCAAATTTAAAACATCAAATTTTAATACTTTAAACCTATTTAACAGCAAATATCCAAAATATGAATAATCCAGAAAATTTAAAACCACTGTCACTCACACACACTCACAAATTCTCCCGTAAAAAAAAGAAAAACTAAAAAAGTGGGGCAAGCTAAATCTGTATAATTATAATAATGGCTATCCAAATAGGTAAATGTTTACACGCTAAAACCCAAGTTGGAGAAACGCTAAAAAATCTAAGTTAACAGGAAGTGATTGAAAAAAAAATAAAGAAAATTAAAATGGTATTAGATTATATATTAATATTATTTATTAATATATATATATATATATATATATATATATATATATATATATATATATATATATATATATTATATTTATATATATATATATATATATATATATATAATATATATATATATATCGAAACTAAATTTATTATTTAATCTAAAAGTTTCTCATAATTTTTACCCAAAAAGTAAGAATTCATGTCAATATTTCACGGCAAACCTTTCAAGCTCTCTCCTCAGACCTCTCCCCAATTCTTATCACAATTCAACACAAACACCCAAATTACACTTCATTTAAAAAAAATAAAACATATACCAACTACAAAAGAGCAAATTGGCAAGCACATAATGATAATATAGAACAGGATTTGGAAACATTCCAAGTAGCAAATTTCTCCTCGCTCAATCAAGCAATACAACATTTTAATAAAACAGTTCTCTAGGCCTCCAAAAAACACATCCCACACGGTTGCCGTAAATAATTTAGCCCCAAATTTTCACCTGAAATAGAAACCCTAATAAAACAAAGAAACAACCCTCAGGCAGAATAGACAACCAAATCCAGCTCAACTAAATCAAATCGCAGACCTGAGCAATATAATAAATACATTAATCAACACAAATCAAAGAGATCTGGAAACAGTACACCCAAAATATGAACAACAAGACATAAACAACGCAACTTTTCCGCACAATAAAAAAAAAATCCATACATCACATACCCAACCCCCTTCCACACACGAAGCAATCTGCAAACAAAACAATAAAATTCCTAGTCCAAAAAATCAATGTAATATCATCGTGTCACACTATTCCAAAATTAGTCATAAACCCACAATCCCCTCTAATAACAAATAATTAAACGACCTAAAAAATTAAAATCCCCTCCCCCAGAAGTACTCAACATATTTGAGAAATTAAAAATTCACAAGCAGTAGGCCCAGATCAAATATTTAATATCCACCTCAAACATTTGGAAACCAAGGTTATCGAAGCCCTCAACCAATTATTTACCACAGTATGGCAATTTAACGACCCCCCACCCACCCACCCACATAATTCCTATACTAAAGCCAGGTAAACCTCCCAAAAACCCTGCTTCCTACAGGTTAATTTCACTGCTTTCCACAATATTCAAAGAATTGGAAAAATTAATACTCAGTAGAATCCTACCTCCACCCCCGTTAACGTAGCCACCTTGTCTTGGTGGGGGGCCCAGATATCTTTTTCGAATTGTATCTGCGAAGATTCACGTCATTGTTTTTGGTTCTTTCCCCCCCCCCCTTCTTTTGTTTCGTGGTTGTCCTACTTTCCTCTTTTGTTCATATATTATTATTATTATTAGTTTTTATTGTTATTTTTAGTTATTTTTATTATTAGGAATGTTGATCCTTTTCTCATTATGATTATTATTCTTTACTTAATATTTTCTTTATTTTTATTGTCGTTATTATTTTGATTATTTTTTTATTGGTATTATAATTTATGTCTCCCGTTCTTACTACCCGTCCTTTCACCAGTTTGTCTTCCTTTTCCTCCTTTATATGTACGTACTACCCTACGTGTTCCTGGTCTCTCTTTTGAGAATCTCCCCAATTTCCTCCTCAATCCTCGTTGTCTATGTTCCATCTTGTGACCATCTTTCCCTCCTTCCCCGTGGGTGAGGATACAGTAAAAAAAAACGGTTGTTCTCGCCTTTACATTGGCCTCCTACCGTTGGGGATCCGAACCTTGCCTAACCACTGAGGAGGCTGTCCCGCACTTGGGTGTATATAATTTTGGGCTTCGCGTCTTATCCGTGGGGTGCACGGCTAACATTTTCTCATCTTAGGAACTGGACAAGGAGTTCCTAGAGGCTTTTCCGAGGCTACACGCATGGCCCACCCTACGGGATGTGGTTACTAGGAGGGAAGTATTATGCTCTGGGCATGTGATTGGGTTCGGTTTCGGCGGTTACGCTCCCAGAGTATATTCTAGTTTTTCTATTCATCATTGGTGTTATTATATTTGTATTATTGCGGTGCAGATGTATTTTTTTGGAGTTGTCTTTAATGGGTAAAAAGAAAAAGAAAAATCCTTTAAAGAAAATTGAAACTCGCCATCAGTCGTGCTTCCATCCCGTCCTCTTCCTGGCTGCTTCCAGTCCAGAGTACAATAGGAACTTCGACGCTCTTGTTGATGAAATGGTTGGTGTGAGATATTCCGCGCCAGCTGGGTCTCCCACATAGAAATCCACATAAGAAAACTGCTACCGCGATCGTGCTCTCGGATTCCCCTTCTAGAGTCCCCGGTCTAAACTCCTATCCCCTTTATTTTTATCTGCATTCCACCACGTCACGTCCATTGACTGCGGTAAGCCATCTTTTCCTCAGTGACGCATTGGAGACAGTTCTCCGATCAACTGAGGTACAGGCGGCACCGATGAGGAACGGTTCCATCTTGGTTCGCACCGCCTCCAGAACACAGAGTCAAATTTTAACTTCTCTATTGTTTCTGGGGAGGTCTCAATTATCTGCAAATTGGACGATGTCTGCAACACCTCCAAAGGTACAATATACGCTCCGGAGTTTCGTTCGGACACTACTGACGATATATTGGCCTATTTCCATAAACGACCTGTGCCAGTCACCAATGTCTACAGGTTCCTTCCTCACAAGGAGAATCCCTCTGTGCCTAACCCTCGTCTTTAACTTACGTTCTCTGTGCCGTTTCTTCCAACAAAGGTACAGTTTGGTTTTACCATGCACTCTGTTCGAACTTACGTCGCCTTTCCGAAGAGGTGTCTTAAGTGCCACAAATATTGACACCCCTTGAAGTATTGTAGATCCTCTCAGACCTTCTGTTCGCGTTGTTGGAGTTCTCCCCACTCTGCCTGCGATAATCCTTGTCCAAATTGCAAGGGTCCTCATCCGGCTTCTTCCAGCCACTGCCCATTCTTCATCTTGGAGAAGGGAATCCTGGAACAATATGCTCTTCTTAAGTTGGATTGCCGTGAAGCCACACGCCGAGCAGAGGAGAAGTTATCCCATCTTCCTCTTTCTTTTGCCAAGGCTACGACTGTTCCATCGGCAGTTCCCTCTAGCAGTGTTCCCCGTTCCCATGTGCTGAGTTTGGACACTTCTCGAATATCCCATTCTTTCCCTCCAACTGGTGTTCCAGTTTCTGAGACACCTTTTGGAATTGAAATTCTGGTTGTTCAAGATAACTGTCCTCCCAACTCTGGTACAATGGTCCGTACGTCCACTCGACTTCCATAGCCGAAGAACATTTCTTTGCCCCGTGAGGTTCACATTGCGGAGATTCACGCCCCACCTGTAGTGGACTTTTTTCGTACTTTATGCTCTTCACCTCAGGAGGGTATCACTTCAATGGTCGTCGACCAACATCCATGTGTGACCTCCGACCCCCATTACACCATCTATCGGAAACGCCCAGCTTCTCTTTCCCCAGGGGAGGATCACGACGTACCGTCTCTTGGTCCTGTTCGCAAATCTATAGGCGGGTCTTCTCCACCCAGACGTCCGTATTCTTTTTAATATCGTTTTGCAGACTTTTTGAAAGAAACTGACGCCGTTCAGAGTAAAGAGCCTCGCTCTCTCGAGCCTAAACGTTCTCGTCGCTCTGCCCACCACCCCTGTGAACGTAAGAAGAATAGTGATTCCACTAATACACCTTCTACGTTACCTTTTCACACTGAAACCTACTCGGATGCCACTATGAACTCTTCCGATAACTCCAACACCGGAACGCCCCCGTGTTGACGTTACGATCTCTTCCAGGAAGACCGGCAATGGTTATGGGAAAGAACCATCCGTCACCGTGGCCGTCCAGAGGTAGGAAGCGGCTCTGCTTCACGAGGCAGCTAACGGAGAGTGGGTACTGATGGAGTTGGGAGGGATGAATCTTCTCCCCCAGACACTTGTTCAGGTCCATCTCCTGCTGCGGGATTCCCCCGAGATTTACAACGTCGCGCATCAACCTCTTGCTGGGTCTCCGGACTCTCCCGGTCCCAACGACCGTCCATGTTCTTTGTTGGAGTCTAATTCATCGATTTCTAGCGACATCAATCGATAGGGGCTCTGCTGAGAGGGTGGGAACTCCTCTCAGTTTGCTGAGTTCCAGATCTCCTGTCCAGATCTTAGGAAAAATTCTGACGTTGAGGGTGGTTTAGCTTACATCTTCTGTGAGAGCACTCCTTTGGAAGCCAGAGCCTCTGATGTTCCAAACAGGGTGGTCCCCCTCTCTCCCTTCTGCGTGACTTTCCCCTTCCTCCTGGCTTCCAATTGATGGGCCGTTGAGCGGCTCTCGGGATCTTCTTGTATCCTCTTCTTAGAGAGCGCTTGACTCTCAGCTCATCGCGATTATTGTCACTGATCGTCCTGGAGGTTGATTATTCACTTTTCTATTAATATGGCAAATTTCCTTGAGTTCAATTGTCGTGGCTATTTCCCAAACTATGAAGATTTAAAGAGATTAATCGACGAACGTCACCCTAACGCTATTTGTCTTCAGGGGAGCTGCAACTTCGCCACCGTGTCCTTTTACCCACCATCGACATACAGAGAGCTTGTCTCCCTGAATCGTGGAGCTAACGATCGAGGGGGTGCGACGATTCTGTTCACGAATCGGTCCCTTTCACTTGGATTCCCCTTTCGACTCAGTCACATGCGGTGGCAGCTAGAATCCAGCTCGAATCACCACTTACTCTGTGCTCGGTGTATCTGGCACCTAACTGTCCTTACACTAGAGAGACCTTTCGAACTTTGTTCAGGAGTTTGCCGAATCCCGTGTTAGTCCTTGTTGATCTTAACCTCCGCCACCCATTGTGGGATGATACTATAGTATCTCCCAATGCCGATTGGATACTTGCAATCCTCTTTGGGATGTTTAAATACAGGTCTTCCAAAGTTTGAACGTTTTATTCACAGCAAGGTACTTCTTCCTGATTGTCGAACATCTCATTGGGCTCGATTTCATCCATCGATCGTTTCGGGTGGGAAAGGTCACCTTTCCTCTGGGGAAGTGACCATTATCAGCTCTTCCTACTATCCTTCGGTCCTAGCTTGCAACAACATCCATATTCCAGCTGGCAGTATGATAGAGCGGATTGGTCTTCCTTCTCTCAAGATACTTACATCCCAGTCCTCCTGCCACAAACCTTTTCCCGTCTCCGGCATCCGAATTCACATTCTTTCAGGATGCAATTTTCACGGCGGGTGGTTGACCATATCCCACGTTCTTGGTGGAACGCAGATTATGCTGGGGCTCAGTGAAAAGCGTAAATTGTACCGTTTGTATAGACGGACTCTCACTCTGTCCAACTTGATTCATTTTAAAGCTGCAGCTGCCTGTTCCAGGTATATCAACAGACGGACGAGAAAACAATATTTCCATAACTATGTCTCCACCGTGAATTCTTCCACGCCTGTCTTCTATATACAAGGTTGTGCGTAAAATCTCTCGGAAGCGCCATAGGGATCCACCTGTACTCTTGCATATGGCCCACAACATTCTGATGTTATCTCTGCTCTGGGGATTGTTGCGTATAAGCTGGGTTTTCACTTTGCTTCCTGCTCCAACGAATCAAGATATCCAGAACCTTTTGATCGGATCGTTTACGATCAACACCTCTGGACTTTTCAGTTTCGACTGGAGAGGACCCTTTTTATAACAACTCTTTACGAGGGTGGAATTTCAGGAGGCATTAAAGCTCTGTAAGGACGGTGCTCGTGGCCCTGAAGGCATTTCCTTCCAGATGTTGAGGCATATTCATCCATCGTCCTCGGCTTTTATCCTCAGCTTGTATAACAGAATCTGGGTGGGAGGTGTCTTCCCTCCTGTGTGGTTGGCAGCTTATATTGTCCCATGTGCATTTTGATCACAGCCGAAGGAGAGCCAATAGGTGGAGACTGGGATAATTAATGCCCCTATCCCCCATGAAGAGGGCAGCTTATGTGCTCTTTATTCCTTCGTATTCAGGTCCCTGCTTCCTCAGCCTTGTCACCCTTAATAGAAAGGTTCCTCCACAATCCTGCAATCCTGGGGTTGTGACTCCTATTTTTAATTTCCGTCCTTTTCAATATTTTTTCCGCTACAATTTCGACAACTTTCATGCGAAATGGATTTATCCTCCCCCCAGCCCACTGTTTCGGGATACCGTCCTTCACCAAAGCTGATACCCATCAGGCGACGTTGAGGGGTTCCTTTATGTCTCAAAGAGATCCACAATGACTCAACACCTGTCTACACTGATGGCTCCAAAGCTGGAGGCTTAGTGGGAGCTTCGGCCGGCTGTCCTCCCAGATCTCGTTATTTCCCACACCCGGCCGACCTATACGTCCATATTCTCAGCTGATCTGATAGCGCTGGTTTTGGCTGTGGGCAGAATTAACAACCTACCACCCGGACGTCATTATACAATCTTCTCTGACTCTAGGGGCGTTCTCTTGGCTCTTCTCGACCGGTCAACAAGAAATCCTTTGGTTTCAAATGAACAAAAGTTCATCAACTTTGTTCAATTGAATGGAAGGGGCATTGCGTTCTGTTGGGTCCTTTCCCATTTGGGTGTTCCAGGGAACGAGAGAGCTGATACAGAAGCCAGACGTGCTGCCACCGGTAGGGTAACTAGCAGACAGTTCCTTCCACTGAATATACTGTTGGGACTAGGGTTGGGAAAAAAACCGTTTTTTTCAAATCGTGTTTTTTTTTTTTTTTCAAGAAAAAAACATGTTTTTTTCATGTTTTTTTCGTTTTTTTCAGTTTTTTTCGTTTTTTTCATTAAATGTATTTTTAAAAATATAAAGAGGCTAATATGATATTTCACTTAGATATTTTCATTTCATATAAGGATAATTTGAAATTAAACAAAATATCCATTATGATTTATAAAATAGCAGAACTAGGTACCTTTCTATTATATTTTATCAATTGTTTTCGTTACAATTTGCAGTAGGTTGTAGCCTGCTTGACTGTGTTTGTAGGCTCTACTTACAATCTAGCTAATGATTTTATACAAACAGAATATAATACTGTTTATACATTTACTTTTAAATATCATGTATATATATTTTATAGAATGAGTTGAATGACAAAACTCAAAAGTGACTAATGGGATGCAAATTGAAAATAATAAAAAAGTATTGAAATATAAATTATACAATTTGTAGATGAAGGAGGATGAGTGAATGATTTAATTAAATATTTGGCTTTGAATATCAACTTTTGATTCACTAATCAACTAGTCCCCACTCCCCAGACCCCAATCACTACTGAGTACTGACTACTATGCTGTGGCTACTGTCAAGCTCATTATCACTGGGCTCATCATCGTGATCAGCCACATTTAATTTTGAAATGACTGATAAGTCTGATATCTCATTCGTATGAAGTATCGTGTGAGAATGACAGTGGTGAAGGAGCAGGGGCAGTAACAGGACTTCTTGAAGCTTAGTACTTAGCATAATCATCTCTCTCAAAGTTGGCAAATTTTCAGAATTTCCTAGTTTTCTAGATTATGAGCAATAAATACTAGTTTTGCAACGTCTACACAACAAAAGTTATATTTCATGTGTGAGGGCCTTTGCTACCTTTTATTTCCTAAAAAAAGTACAGTCACACGACTTTTTGCATGTGGCATTTCTACAAATTCTGATTAAATAATTATGATAAAAATGTTACTGAAAGCTGAAACAGAGTAAGAAAACATTAATGAAGCCACAAACAAAATATTATGATATTCAAATGATTCAGAATATTAAAATAAAAATATGGAAAAACCCATAAAAATATGACATCAAAGCTCAGGGCTTCCAACGTGTAGGAATTGGAAAACCAAAAAATGGTCAAGTAGAGCATATTTGCCTAAAATTTATAAGATAATTGTTCAAACATGCAAATTCCACAACTTAATTGAAAAAAACGAAAAAAACAAATTTTTACTTGTTTTTTTAGGCTGTGTTTTTTTCATGAAAAAAAAAACGTTTTTTTCGGAAAAAAACGAGCTTGTTTTTTTCCTTTCCCAACCATAGTTGGGACACCTCCCTGCGGCTGATTTTTACGTGTGTATCCATCAGAATGTCCTCTCCTGCTGGGAGACGTGTTGGGCGGGAGATTCTCGGGCTTCAAGCTGCGAAATGTTAAACCTCTTAAGTCACCGGCCTTCCTCTTAAACTGAGTCGCCGCCAGGAGGTAATTCTCGTCCGTTTACGAATTGGACACACCAATCTCACGCATGGCTTTTACATGGTGATAGAGAACCCTCAACCTGTTCGTTTTGTTCTTCGTGTGGTCCCTCTTACTATCGCCCTTATATTTGTTGGCAGCGATGCAATCTCAGCCATCCGACTCAAGTACTTCCCTGACCTACTTACCATTCCTTTCTGGAATCGCCTTGCCCATATTTTATCTTTATCGCAATTTCGAAGTTACAAAGTGTTTGCGTTCCTCCATGAGGTGAACATTTTTTATCAAATATAAACCTCTTGATACAATTTATTTTTCTCGTTCTGTGTAGGGACTTCCCCTGTTGTTAGTTCTACTGGCACAATATAGCCGCTCTTTTTGCTTGCAGTGGTGGTTCCCATACACACCTTATATAATATATATATATATATATATATATATATATATATATATATTATATATATATATATATATATATATATATATATATATATATATATATATATATATATTATATATCCTACATTATATTCCTCTATCCATCACACAACATGGATTTAGACAGAAACATTCCACAATTACTCTCCTAACTGATTTAACATATCATATTCTGAATGACTTAACCAAAATTCAATTCTCCCACCCTCGCGCACTATTCTAATCGCAATAGACATTAGCAAGGCATTTGATACAAGCCCCAACATATCTTAATAAATGATATATTAAATACTAACATGCCCATTAAAGACAAAAAAAAATAGTAGCTAACTTCATATCAGGATGTACAGCTAAAGTTACACAAGGACGACACTCCTCCTGTACATACAAACTATATAATGGCGTCCCCCAAGGAGCCATTCTCTCACCTTCACTCTTTAATATTTTTATGCACTATCTTCCAACCCCGCCTCCTTTTATATAAAAATTATTAGCTATGCCGATGATCTAACCGTTACTGCTCAACACCCCACCATAAATACAGTACGCACAGAACTTCAGCATTATATAAGACAACTGGATCAGTGGCTGACAGATAATAGAATATCAGCCTCACCCCAAAAATCCTCAATTACATTATTCACACCAGTTAAAGAGAATCACATAAACATCCAACAATTAATTTTTTAAATAATGGACTCCCTCTTAATAGACAACCAACCATCTTAGGATTGATATTCAATCTACATATGACATTTGCCCCCCACATAAACAACATCACATCCAAAACCACAAATAAAATTAAATGCTATACAGGCAATAACAGGAACTTACTTTGGACAATGTAAAGAAACAAGTTCAATAGTAGACAGACAATATCTTCGCTCCTCTTTAAACTGCGCATTCCCCGCCTGGGCTCCCACAGTATCAGAGACTAAGTAACATTTAGAACCTGGAAGTAGTCCAAAATAAAACCCTTAGAATAATAATTAGCTGCCCCCTACGGCCCTACCACACCTAAACATCACCTTCAATCTGAAACAAAAATCCTACCAATAAGGGCAGATCTCGACATGGGAGGATGTCAATTTTTTATTAGATCACTATCAACAGATCCCCACCTTACATCAAACACTGCAACAACCCTCTACACTTAGAAATAAAAAAGCTACACTAGCAAAATACTATTCTACTATATACAACAATCTGCCTCCACCACCACTCATATCATTAAACACATTCATACACAATTGACCTAGAAAACTATCTTCACATACCCAAACAATATGTACTCCAATCCTCCAATTACGTCCACCAGAACTCTCCAATAGTGAAGAACCTTTGGACCACCAAACATGGGTAATGCTTTCACGATCCCATTCTGCGTTCTGGGCACCATTCCTCCCTTCAGGAATACAAATTTGATTATTTCGGAGATGCCTTTCCCAAACCATCTAAAACACAAAGCATTTCATAATAGATTGTCCTGCCTTGAAGGGAATTTGAAACAATTTCACTGGAGTGAAATTATCTTATCTCTGAGCGCGGCCGGCGATGGTAGGAGAGGAGTGGGGAGGGGGCGACAAAGTAAGGTATATATATATATATATATATATATATATATATATATATATATATATTATATATATATAGTAATATATATATATATATATATATAATATATATATAATTATATAATATATATATAATATATAATATATATATCAGTTAGCTGCCCCTACTTCTTAAGTTCTTACTAAGGTATGCTTTTGCAGGCCTCAGACATGGTGTGTGATGACCTTTAGCAACCATGTATCTTACAGCGAAATTGTATGAATCCTTTGGGTACATGGAATGTCAGCGGATGTAAATGCGAGGGAGAGAGGTTATTTAGAAAGTGGTAAATTTTGATTTGCTTCCACTGCTGACTGAATTAAATTTAAAGGAACGAAGATGAGTGATGTGTAATGTGTGGATTTTGCATGGAGTGGAAGGAATGAGCGAGGGTAGAAGAGTTACGATTTCTTGAATGAGTAACATGTGCACAGAGCTATGGTGATTGTTTGTGGGTAAGTTTAAGTTTAAGTTTAATATTAAGTTTGAAAAGGTCAAGTATGCTGTTTGTAACATATGCCATCTTGAGAGTGATGTTGAGAAGAGTGCAACTTTCTGGGATAATCTGAATAATGTTTTGACGGGGTGAGTAGGAGCTTCAGATCGATTGTGTTGGGCGACCTAAATGGTTGGATAGATGATCAAAAGGATGTATATATATCTATGTAAATTTGAGGTGACTAGTGTGAAAAGAAGGAATGGAGAGAAGGTGATTGTTCTGTATGAGGGAAAAGGTATGTGTGTAAATAATACTCTTCTGGGAATGAAAGGATAATTTTTCGGGGGGATCATGTGTTGTTTATGTAAAGATTTAAGAAGTTAGGGGGAGCTTGGATACAGAAAAAGATGGGTAAGTGGGAAGGAATTTAAGAGTGGAAGTTAAGTGAACAAGGAAATAGGGAAAAGTATTGAAGAGGGCTTTCAAAAAAATAAGTTAGTTAGTTGGTCATATATGAACAAGATGAAACTGAGCAAATCTGGATCCAAATGAAGAACCTTTTCTTAAGTATGAAAACAAGAGAAGTATGTGGATGTGCTTAAGTAGGAAGTAAGAATCTTAACATTACTGGGAATGAATAGGAATGCAAAGCGGTTTTAAAAATAAAAAAAGAGGCGGGGTTGAATGTGCTAAAAGCACTTAGGAGCGAAAAAAATGAAGTAAATGAACAGTTTGGAAGAGGATGAATGGGAACTTACAATGGAATAGGAGATATTTTCGGAAGGAAAGCAGCGAATATATATAATGGAGAAGGAGATGATGTATTTCTAGGTGTGGATGGGGGAATAGGGATTGTGTCTTCGTAATTGATAGATATGGGATTGTGAGATATATATGGAAAATCACTACGAAAATCTCTAACATTGGCAGAGTATATGAAGATTTGTGATTAGTTGGAATGTGTGTGGGTTGATGGTGCAAGAAGAAGATTGGTATTTTGGGGATGAGTAATATTAACGTGGAGGTAATGGTAGAGTGGGAAAGTAGAATGGTAAATCTGCAGGCATAATGAATTACCTGGTGAAATGATTAAAAAATATATGCAAGTGATTATAATGGATTTGGAGTAATAGTTGTGTAACCGAAGCTGTTTATGGATTTGTATATTTCCAAGATGGAGGGGAGAGCAGTAATAATAACCCTTATATAAGGGTAAGGGAGATAAGGGGAAACTGAATAGGAATTAGTTTATTGAGTGTTGTGTAGGGAAGATATATGGTAGTTATTTTGGTTGACAGAAATGAGGAGTACGTCGGATAAAATGATGGTGAAGGCCAAGAGTAGCCGTTTAGAAGTGATAGAGTATGTGTGGATTTAATTTTTACATCTGGAACAAATTAATTAAAATAAAATAGTCGAGAGGAAGAATAAAAAGATATATGGTTTTTATGACTTGCCAGCAGGCGTATGACAGAATTATTAGGGAAGCTCCTATGACAGTGTTAGTGATAAGTAAATTGGCTACTGCATCGTTCCGAATAGAATCAGACGTGGCCAAAATGGCGATAATCATATCGGTGCTTAAATGTAGAGATGAAAATGGGAAATGTGAATACCGGCACTGGAGGCAGTGATCATCTATCTCCGTGGTTATAACATCTGTATTATGCATGAGTTTAGAAAGATTAGGGCAAGCGGGAAGATGTTATATATTATTATTAATGGGAAGAGTGGAGGGGCTCCTGCTATTGTGTATGCTGATGTCTGGTTTTTGGTTTATGTGTTGAATCTGAACAAGAGTTTGTCAGTGTGTGTTAAAAGAGGCTTTGTATATAATGTTATATAAGAGTAAGGTATGGTAGTGAGTGAGGAGAGAGTCCGCGGTGTTTAGTTAGACAGTTAGATGGTGAGCAACTGTAACAAGTTTCTAATTTAAATATTTAGGATATTTGTTGGATTTAAAAAGGAATGGATGATGCAGATTGTTGTTGTAGGAAAATTTTGGAGTCTACGAGAGTCGGTTGCAATAAATTCCTGTTTGATGTAAAGGGACTCTAGAATTTTACGATCGTTGTATTTACTTATGAAAAAGGGAATACTCTTTAAAATAAAGGTATACCATCAGAAAATAACTGCTTGCCTCACAGAAATAAATCACTTTCCTTTTCCTACCATTCTCATTTTCTCTGTCATCAAAAAGTTATCTAACCACCTGTGTATACCTCCCTTTTTTGATCCACCTATCCAACCATTTAAGCCACCCAACACAATCAATCTGAATCAATCAGAAAATTTCACTCTCAAACTACACCTTTTTTTTTTTTTATTTTTTTTTTTTTTTTTTTTTTTAAAAACAGTGATATATTGATCTCACGGGCAGAGGCCTATTCAGGGAGGGGGTGTTTTGCACCCCAAATTTTCAATCCACAGCAAAATCGCAGATATGAGCACAGACTCAAAGCTTTAAAGCGAGGGAGATTATTAATTCAGCAGGGAAACACAGAAGATGGAGAGAAGTTCCACAGAATCCACAGAAAGAGGGAAGGAAAGAAGGAAGCCTCACCGCAGCGAACAGCCATGAAGTTAACCAATATCCTACATCAAAACTCCTGTGCGCAGGCACCGCCACACCCCTTGTGTACGAGGGCGTTCTAAAGGTGTGGTACCCGCCGTTTGGTAGTTCCCCGAACACCTCCGCTGCTACTATTAGAAAAGAAATAAATTATAATAAAATACACAAAGATAGAGGGTCAACTGAACTGGAAAGTACAGAAACAGTTTAAAAGCTTTTTGGCCTTTGACTCGACCCTGCCAAAAGCCGGGTGAAACCAGAGCCCACCAGATATGAGAACGTGAACAGACTCCATTCAAGAACGGATTAGACCCGTGTATAGCTGGAGTAACTGAAAGAGGAAAAAAAGTCTCCGCAATCTAAACAGAATTCCCAGTTTTTCTGAGGCCCTCTCCTAGCAATCCTTGAATGAGGTGTTCCAAAGAACATTTTTTTCGTATTTAAGGCCAGTTGTATATTTCAACAGGAGAACGGAAAGAGGAGAACCGTCGAAAAAAGGAAAGTTTTGAACTCGTTTAAGAGGAGATTTTAGAAAGTTGGGTTTTTTTAAAGAATTGAATAAATTTCACAAGGTTGAACGACCCACTTCGGAAATTCTATCCAGAGATCAGCGAGAATAGACATCGGAAAGTATAGACGAAAGGCAATTCATAGAAAGTAAAAGAGGAGCAGATTTGAATGAGTTGAAGAATGAAGGGTCGAGTCACGGTATATGAGTGGGATAGAGTTAGATGTGTATGTGAGAATAAGATTATTAATGAGAAGTAGGAATTAAAGTAGCGAGATAAGACGGGAACCCTGGAGGAACCCACATGACAGAAAAGAAAAGAAAGTCGCCTCCATCAACCACAGCCGATATTGAGCGACTGGAAAGAAAGCTAGACATAAGTTAAGCAAAGAGAAGAGGAAACCCAAATGAAGGAGGCTTAGAAAGCAGTGACGCTCGTGCTATGCCCGCTCAAATGCCTTGGATATGTCAAGCCCAACAGCGCAATTCTCCCCGTAGTTTCTAGAGCGGAAACCTATAATCGGGTTAAATAGGAAAAGTGTCTACGCCAGTAGGACCTGACGCCCGAAGCCTCGACTGTATGATCGGAAAAGAAGAGAATGAGATTCCAGATGGTCTACGAAATGAGAGTTGAGAAAGGGTTCAAAGATCTGTGATAGATAGAATACAAGTGAGACTATTAGGGCGATAGTTAAAAGGAATCAGAGCGGCTGCCTTTTTTTCGGAATAGGTGGGACATGTGCTGCTTCCAACACTGAGGAAATGTGCTAGTTGAGACATAGAGAATATAGTTTGAACGAGAGGGGCGGGGTCGGCACGTAAGCACATTCCCTCAAAACTCGGGGAGGAATGCCTCCGGGCCACCCGCCTTCCTAACATTCATAGATCTCAGGAGCCCATGCACCCGATCATGTACATACCCATGTACATACCTTAAGTTTAACCATTAGAATTCTAGTACTCACTCACACAAAATCTACCATAAGCTTCTATACCACAAGTCACTCATCAGAATCTCCTTCTCTCCCCCTCATTCCTCTCCACACTAGCACATACACATTCACACCACACCACTCATTTTCACCGTTTATTTTCATCTTTGCTTCAGTCACCCTGAGCAAATCAAATTTTGCCCTATCTAAATACATCCATCACCTCTCTCCTCTTCTCCTCAACATTTATTCCTCTGACATTCCATATACCCATGCGATTGATACATTTTCGCCGAAAGGTAGAAGGCCTCTTACGGCGTTCACGACCTTCTCCGAGGCATGCATTAGATTCCTGGCGAAAGAAAGTGGAAGTGGGAGCCAAACCCAACTATCATCGTCCTTTTAGTCGCCTTCTACGAGACGCTGGACATTCGATGTGGGCAATTCTTTCTCCCCCACACATAGGCTGTAAAAATATATATATATATATATATATATATATAATATATATATATAATTATTTATATATATATATATATATATATATATATATATATATATATATTAGATATAATATGTATATAATTAATATATATTATATATATAAATATATATAATATAATATTATTATATATATATATATTTTGAGGGCGTATTTTCTGGTCTTGAATAACCACCTCAATAATAGAAGATCATTAGATGTTGAAGGAGTAAGCGTTGTCACGATAAAAGTGGCGTTTCTTCCCGAGGCTGCTTAGGTGTCGTCAGTGGGCTAGCAGCCTCCTGCCCCAGACGCCACAGAACTCTCCCCAGTACAATTGCCCTGCGAGCACACTCCGCCTCTCCGCGACCTGGAAGGACCGTCGGATAGTAGTCGGAGCTGTCAGGTAGCAGTGTTGCACACAAAGGTCACTGAAGAAAGCTCGACCACTCTTACTCTTTCACTGCATGTTGGTCCGCTCTGCCAAAAGGCTTGGAGTAGGTACAGGCGCACAGGAGACCAACAAGAAGTACGCCAGCAGAAGAAAGAAAACTTGATTGAGGGCGTTGTTCGGAATCACATTGAATGGTTGCTTTGCTCGTGTTTCTCGTGGCCACTCCAATGAACCACTTTGGTCTCACTCTGGGTGTCACCAATTTGAAGTGTTAATTCTAGTCTTGAATAACTACCTTCAATCTGGGAAGAATATTTAGATGTTGAAGACGAGTGAGCGTGTCACGATAAAGTATCGTTCTTCCGGAGGCTCTTAAGGGTCATCAGTGGGCTAGCCAGCCCTCGCCCCAGACGCCACAGATATATATTATAATTATATAATTATATATAATATATATATATAATATAATTATATATAATATATATATTATTATATAATATATATATATTAATAAATATATATATATATATAATGGGGAGGGGCGACGTCTTTATTTGCTTTAATTTTTTTTTGAGTAGTTAGTATCAATTTTTGGGGTGATGGTCAATCCGGAATAGTTCAGGCATGTAACTAAAAAACTTAAACAGTTATCACGCGAAAATAAATATCATTTTTATTTAATAGAGACAATTTTACCCCGGAAATAAAAAAAAATAACCCTTTTTAAAAAATTAAATTGTTTAAAAAAAAATGTTGAAAAAATCATTTTTTGACAATTTCACATATCACGCTTACTCCGAGTGAACACGCAAAGGTGCCAAAGTGAATTTTTTTTTTTTAACTAACTGAATTACCTCCGGTTTAAACCCAGAACGATGATAGAGGTCGGGTTTCTCAGCCTACGGGGGGACGACGGGGGGACTTCGTTTCCCCCTCTGTTCCCTCCGTCTCTCGAATACAAAAATTAGATTATAAAAAGGAAAAAAAAAAAAAAAAATAACTTTTCTCCAAAAGCGTAAAAAAAAGTGGATTGGCACCTATAGTGCTTGCGAAAGTAATGCGATCGCAAGGGTCAAATCAAAAGCTGCCCAAAGCCAGGGGGAAGAGGTTGCAAAAGAAAGGCGGGATGAATAAATAAGAAAGATCAAGAACCAAGAATAGAAATTACCGGGAGAAATGTTCCGAGCCGGCGACCCGGAAAAAGATCATTGACGAAAAAGACAAAATATAAGATTATACGGGAAACTCTCTGATGGGAGAGGTTGAACGAGTTAAGAATGTGTCTAAAGAAAGCAGAGAAGTTTGTGGAAAAGGTCGGAATGGGAGGAAATAACAGACAAGAAGAGGGGAGGGGGAGTAAAATACTATAAATATAATTAAATATAATATATAAATATAATATATAATAATATTCCTATCTATTATTATTATAAATATAATAATATACTAATAAATATATATAATAACAGTATAATAATATAATAT
>JABUQX010042303.1:37500-49960 GCA_015478945.1 Trachelipus rathkii | reverse complement strand
TTCTCACTAAATGCTGAAATGTATACATTTATATTGGTATATTACCATAAATTGACATAATATCAAAAAATTTGCTTTAATATATATTAATATATATATATATTAATTATATTAATATTATATAATATTTAATATTAATATAATATATTATATATATTATTATATATATAATATATATATATATATATTTATATATAATTAATATATATATATATATATTATATAATATATACTGTTAAATATATATATATATCTATATATATTAATATATAATATTATTAATATTTAAATATATAAATATATTATTAATATACATATATATATTATATAATAATATTAATTTCTTAAAATTATTATTATAAGTTTAAATAGAGAATTACAACTAATATTAAATATATATATGATTATATATATATATTTATATATACATTTAATATTATTAATTATATTATAATATAATATATATTATTATATATATCTTATATTTAAATATATATATTTATATATTAATTATAATATATATATATTATATATATATTTATATATATATTAATATTATTATATAATATTAATATATATTATTATTATTATATGTATATATATTATATATATATAATATATATATTATTATATACTTTAATATATATTATATATATATAGTAAAATATAATATTTGTGTGTGTTGTTAGGAGCATATCATCGTGGTATATATAATAGTATAGTATTATATATTATATATTATTTATATACTATATTATATATATTATATAGTATACTATTATATATATAATATATATATATATATATATATAGGTCGTTTTATATATATAATATATATATTTATATATATTATATATATATATATATTAATGTATTAGTATATATATATATATAATATTAATTTATATAGTAGTATATTATTATATATATATATATTATATATATTATAAAGGCTAAATCGTTGTAGGTTATAATTTGTACTATACTGATATATAACATATATATATATATATTATATATTATATATATATAATATAAATATATATATATATACTTTATATATGATAATTATATATTATATATTATATATATTTATTTATATTATATATATATATAGATATTTAATATTTTAATATATTATATAAATTATATAATATATATTATTATATATTATATTAATATATATATATATATATATATAATATATAATTATATATATATAATATACTTAATATAATAATATATATATAATAATATATATATATATATATATTAAATATATTATTAACATATATATATATATATATATTATTATATATTATTATATTATTATATATATTAGAGATGAGAGAGAAGAGGTAAAATCGTTGTAGGTTAGAGATGTGTAAAGTAATAGAGAGCATGAGGATGAGAGTGAGTGAAGAAGAAAGACAACATAGATCTAGACTAATATTGAAGTACGCTTATAAAACTAAATTATAAAAAACTAAATTATTCAGTAATATATATTATACTTTGAGAGTAATTATTTATATGTCTTCTCAATATTTAAAAGAAAACTTAAAATAAATAACAGCATATGATGGGATTTTTATATATATATAATATTTAATATATATAATATATATATTAATATATATATTATTAATATATATATATATATTAATTAATTATATATATATATATTATATATATATAAATTGAATATAATCAAAGTATAAATAAGTATCATAAAACGTAGAATAGCGTTGTTTCATGATGCTGGGATTCGAATCTACTGGACCTATAAGTAAAGATATTAATAATATGATGCAAAAGTGTTATTGACTATTACGCCATGATGAGCCACTGAAGAAATACGGGATAATATCACTTCCTGTGTATACGACGATCATGCAATAACATGCATGTGCCATCCTCAGTTATCACACTCGGGCGTATTAAGGTCAATAATTTGGAGTTTATCAATGTAATTTGTATAAGTATCTATATACTATATATATATTATATATAATATATATATATATATATATACTATTATTATATACTATATATATATTATAACTGTTTTTATAGCTCACTATACGCCCGAAGTTGATGTGTAGCTGGAGGTAGCTCAACGTAAGGAGTGCTTGACCGTGGACTGCAAGTAAAGTATTATCTGAGTTATATTTCTTTTTACGACTCAATCGTGTCGTAGTGGTCAATATTCACTTTGCTAATTCTGTTTAGTTATACTATGATCTGGTCAAGTGGTTCCAGGTATTGCTTTCCCAGCACTGACGGAAAATACCACATCACAGCAACGTCAGGGTTGCTGTGTTATTCAAATTTTAACGTTTGACAGTCCTTTCCATCACATTACTCTACATCGTTTCACTACCTCACCTCGACGTAATTGTGACTTATCTTCCACAGCTATCCTTCTCAATCTTTTTCTTTGGTCTTCCTCACCATTAGGTCTCAGTTTTACCTGAATATACTAGGCTCTGATTTAAAGTAGTTTTACGGGGGTGTTATTATAATAAGTACCTTCCATTCTTTCTGCACATTATGACGATAATAATACATTACTATCAGCTGGTTTCTTTTCAATATCATTCCATTATATATATAGGGTATACGGTAACTTTAGATCTCTTCTTCTTAATTATGACTCATAACTCTTAACTTCACTGTCCTCTCTAAGCGTTACTTATCACTCTTATTATCTTAACACCCTCAGCATTTCCGCTAGTCTATTCTTATAATACTCTACTTCTGCATCGTATTTAAGGTACCTATATCATTACCGTACATATTAATTATTGGTCGTAGGATGTTGTATATATATTAGTTATCACTTTTTATACCTCTACTTAGGCTATCTCTCTCTGCATATAGATCTAATTGAGGGTACATTATAACATTTCACTATACATTCTACTCATGAATATTTTTGTTATTTACTTTCCTCTTAGTATCTGTGAAATCTATTCCATTCCTTTCTCTCACTCACTATTATAGAATATTTAACTCCTAAGTAATATTTTGAATCTGCTGGTCTGTTATTAATCATGTGGTAAACCTTCCATCCATAATTCTACCGCGTGTGATTCTCATAATACCGTCCTCGTATATCGTCATTATTTAATTCCGTCTTTCTCCTTTATTTTTCAATTTACCCTATACATACTACCATATCAATTAACTTCATTTACCAAGAAATTCAAAGCAGCTTATGTAGTTCGTGTTTAGTATCCTTTTGTATAACATCAAGCCGCGTTCGTCAGCGTATACAAGAGGTGTTTTCCCTATCCTCTCTTACACATATATCTTCATCAAGCAGTTGTACCAGTATATAATATAATGCAATAAAGTAATAAGGGGACTAGCACTAACTTATATAGTCCACTGCTTACTCCAGTTTTTCGTTCAAACCATTTATCTTATCTCCCTTCTCCATCTCCGTTCTAACCTGTGTTTTATGGTACCGTTTAGTTACATTACCATATTCCTTATTATCCTTATTATCTCAGACTTCTTTAATTTAATATATTCCATATACCAGGTTCTTTCCTAATCACTCATATATATACCTCAACAATTCTCTCTCTCATTTTGAGTATTTCTATCAAAAGTCATTTTCTACTAGATTCTAATTATAATTGTAATACGAATTATATGCCTCTAACCTATAATTTCACATTTCTTAATGCTCTTCTCTCACCACACTTAATTTTTAAAGAAAATATATAATCAAGATCAATTACACTCATATCTATATTTAGGCTCTAGAATTCACGTGTTAGCTAAACTCTCTATATCAAATCTTACCCTCTATAATTTCTTACCAATAAGTTACTTTTTCACTATTTAATTATGTATCTCCTTATCTTCGGCTGGATAAAGATGTCGCTCATCCGCAATACGTTTGCCTCTAATTCTTGCATTTACTCATTTACTAATCCTCAGTTTTTTTAATGTATTATGGTGAACATATACACATAGCTTTTCCTTCTACAAATCTGTAACGAGTGTGTTCTATCTTTCTCTCCATTAATTTACAAGTTATAACGTTCTGTATCATCTCAATAGTTACTATATATTTCTTCCTGTTTTTTACATAATTAATCATTATATATTAGTCCATTCAGATTTACTGGCTCTTTCCATTCTTTAGGACTCTTATAGCTTGTCCTTACTACTTTCATCTGAGCATGTTAATCGGTTTACCAATTCAATCCTGTTCTCGGTCTTCCCTTTTGTGTGTTATATCTTACTCCATATTAATTCTATTCTGTTGTACAAGCTCATACACAATTTATAGTAATTAAACTTTATATAAATATTATTTCTTCAATAATAAATATCTATAATTCCTTTCAATCCCTTTTGCTTATTTTAGTTTTTATAACTATTGTCTGAGTATAGTAATCACTTTCCTTAGTTAGAGGATTCAGTTATTAGAAAAAGAGTTTATATATTTTCTATACTCGAACTTTATCGTGTGTAGGCATTTCATTCATTCTCAATAGTATAAGTCTTAATCTTAGTGCTTTCTCACTACACAATATAGATTTTTCACAATGCTAAAGTAGTCTACTCCTCTGTATATCTTTCACGACAATAACAGATAAAAAGATACGTGCACTCGTGTTTTAAGTCCTTTTTCTATGTGATCTTATATGCCTAGATAGTCTACATACGTCTAGAGCACATAAAGACTTGTCCTATATGTTCCTCATGTCTTTTGCTTTATTCATAAACCAGCCATATATAGTGTATTTCTTCTATGACTTTTTTTTTTCTTTTGTCTAACAAGTTTTCTAATTGAGCATCTCTATTCCCCAACCCCACAAACCAGTACTTCTTTTTTCTGTTTCCCACTAACTTTGAGTGATCATTATTTTTTTTATTATATGTTATCTCCTAAATCAAATTTATCCGTCGTCATACCTGCCTACTCATACAACCGCTTCTCTCTGTGAATTCTTCCGTAAACCTTTACTCTACTCGTGGTGTCCATCGAGGTTTCAATGAAGACTCTTCATATTTTTCTGAATCGTGAGTGTTGTGTGCTCGTTGTGTGAGATCTTAACTGCTGTGCTTTATCATTCTTTTTTTTATATTGTTGTGTCCAGAATACAGTATCGTTCTTGGTTTGAAGCTATTTATCGCTTTTCTTTATCGCTTTTCGACCGTAACGTAGTCTCTTTATCGGTTACACGACTACTGATTTACAAGTGCCTGTTGTTCCAGTATCCGACATGCAGTAGGGATACTGAGGTATGCGGTGCGAGTGCTGCTTTTTTGTACATACCGCAACTTCACACATGACTCTCTATCATCTGAATATCATTTAGGTCTAAGTCGATCGAGATGCTGTGTGCTCAAGGTGAGCAGCGTGGTCTTGGTGGCTTGTTGTGCTTTGATAAGTTATCGCCATCAGTGTGATAATTCACAAACCAAATAGTTCTCGTGGCTTCCGAATCCCCCAGAGATACTGTATTGGTGTAGTTTTTTGACAATCATAAACCTACCCTCTTATCATTACATATCATTAGGTCCTATCATGGTATCATCGTATAATTTCCTCGGTTATTTTTCTGGAATTAGTTCTCTAAAGACGGAGGTACTAATTGTATACACAACATAAGAATAGTTGACTTCTCTCTACTCTGATAATTGTTTATAAATATAATGTGTGATTGTTAATCTTATTTGAATATGTTGCTCTTGAGCAACAGTATTTTCGAAGTTGATGCACTGTTTCCCTTTTCCAGTGTCATTATCTATAAAAGGCGTAAAGTTCTAATTAGTTTCCTTTTCTATTTTTTCTTCTTAATTCAGTACTCCGAAAACGCTGAGCTCTCATTCAACTTTCAGTTGCTATCCTCGTGAGCAATTAATTATTCTCTCTCAATACTTCAAAAGAGCAGATAAGATATGGTACCATCTCCTAATGGATACTTGCTCACTATATTTTTATTGTGATCACTTCTGAGGTCTCATCTTGCTCTCCCATCATTATTACACTCTCAAAATTAAAAATATCTTAACAGGGCGTTTCCACATTCATAAAGCTACATTATTCTTCTTCCCCAGCAGTGATCTTTTATTTGGATTCAGTCGACGAGCGCAATAGAGCACTGAGTTTATAACGACAATGTCTTGTTCGAGAACGTGATCACACTATTTCTTCGCGTGTTCAATGCCATAAGATGATCTCTATACGTATCCTAAGATGATCAAATCCAAAAAGGGTGTTATCTTTACCTGCTTTAGTACATTTATATGTTTTCTTGTAGGTTAATACACGGTCAATTCAGCTATGATAAAATGAATAATAAAGTAACTCATGTAGGCATTACTAATCTACTCTCTATAACTTGATTAAGAGTTTACCTATTTCATCTAAGTATCCGATTGATAACATTACGAATTCATTTGTGGTAATACTTGTTTACTCTCTTTTCATTTTCTATAATAAATCAACACTTCGTTTGCACGTTACGTCACATCAATATTTTCTTCAGAATCCTTCTCTCTAATACTAAATTAATAGCTATCAGTGCCTCCTTCTCTCTTTTCTTTAGAGATAAGTGTGCTCCGTTGTGTATAAGATAAGCAAGCTTTGTATGTGTGTTCACGTTCAATAAATCTTCCTCTCACTACGTCCTAATTAGAACTGCCGATTTCGGTGTACCGAAAAGTCGTCGTTATTCCGAGGCCACTATAACAAACGCGCTTTTTTTACTACGTAGCTTTATAAAAGCTCGTTTTAATTTGCTGTGTGTGACTCCTCTTTCGACTCCTTCGAGGCTTAGAGTATCGCTGTGTCTGTCCTAGTACTAATCTCTTTCATTCTTACGTTTTTATACGGAAACTCATAATATGTTTATATACTTATCTTATAACTCTTTCAATTTACAAATTATTGACTAGTTTCTTCTATATACTTATCTATATAATTTTCTCAATAAACATGATTATTTTTTAACTTCTTTCATTCATAAACATTTTCTTTAACTCTTTCATCTCATAGAGATAGTTTTTTTAACTATATACCTTTTCATCTCATATAATTTATATAAAAAACTATGTTTAATTTACTTACTAACTCTGTTTAATACATACAGAGTAAGCACGATGAGGAGATAGAGATGTAGACGTAGTGATAGAGCTACGTGTTCACGAAGTGCTAACACAGAAAAAAAGCACAAATTAGTATTGATCAGCAGTATGCGTTTTCAGTATCTTTTCATCTCTTATTATAAAAACATATTTCTTACTAACAAGCTTCTTTAAAAAATAAACTATAAGTTTGTTTAAATCATCGCTTCATTCTCTATTCATCAAAACTTATCCATCTACGGGTATTCACTGCAAACAAACAAATTTGTTAATATACTCTTTTCTACCCAATCTGTTGCGAATTCACTTCAATACCAATAACATTATCGATTGCGTAATCTTTCATCTCAATAACATGATGTTCATTTCTTTCTACGTAAATACATTTTCCAGAGCAACTAAAAACACTGTATCATGTCCTTAACAACAAGTATTCTTTGTTCAGACTCCTCTTACTGTGAACACAATGGATATTTTTAATCTATCTATAAAATTTCAGACTTGAAATGTACTTATTTCCAACGTATACATTCTGTAGTTTTTACCTACATTACAACAATAACCATAAATGACACGTCCATTATCACAAAAACATCATACCCTACTCAACGATTACGAGACATAAAGAACGATTCTCTTTCGAATTTATCCCTAAAAACACAGCATATATTTTAACACACCCAAATATATATCACTTTTCAATTTAATATAGCCCAACGTCAATGATTTTGCTCCCTTTTGGCTCTCTTAATATATTAATACGCTATAGCTCGAACGTGAGCAGATGGCACACCCTAAAGAAACTCCTCTGCAAACAACGAGCTCAAGGGGGACACGAGGGATTGTTTTCAAACCCGAACAGCCGCTCAACACTCGCTCGTTGAGGCACAATATCTTCTGGTCATTTCTCCAAGTTAATTGATAAACTGAAGTTTAGATTTCGGGTGAATGGTGAGTTACTTGTAAAAGTGCGTGGAGTGAGTACTAAGTATGTGTATTCCATTCTCTCGAATAATATAACGTATTGTAATATATATACACTCAATGAATCAACGATTTGTGATGTGCTAATAGAGGTCTTGCTTATACGACGATTTACGCTTTATTTGATAGAACGGATCACAGTTTTTGTGAGACATGTAAACTTGATTAACATAAACTTTTACTTACTTGTAATTTCGCTGAATATATGTTGGTAACACTGCTATACGTGTGAAGGTTATCTAGTACCGTAATTATTACCTCAAATGTGTGTTAGCGGCCTGGTGAGATGTATAGATAGATAGAGGGTAGTATAGAAAATATGAATAATAGTATTATATTATATATACTATATTGCTTATTGGGGAATACATATTAATTTAGATTTTACCTATATTGATATATTCTGTATATTTTGAGATAACTTCAGAGGTTTATCTGTTACTGATCGGACGTATATTTGTGATAGTTAATTTTTATTGTTATTTATTTTATTTAAATTGCCTATACTGGTTGACTGTATATAATTTATGTATAAATTGAATATTAATTAATGATTTAATTTAAGTATGTATATTTATTATATATATATATAATGTATATATATATATATATATTTAATATAATTATATATATTATTATATTATAATAATAATAAACCGAATAGAAAACAGTAAAGTGAGGAATAACTCAATTACTAGGTGCTAGTAGTATCAGTAGAAATAATTATAATGTAAAAAGTATAATATAATTAATAAAGTAGAAGGTAATAGTTTATACTTATTTTTAATTACTGATAAACGGTGACTCATCAGGTGATAAATATATATGAAAGATGTGATAAATAGTTGAATATACTTATTGTGATTAATTTAAAGTATTATATAAATATATATATTAATATATATTAATTATATATATTATATATATAATATATATATAGTTCATATATAATATATATTATTTAATATATATAGTATATAATATAATATATATTATATTAATATAGTAATAGTACTATAATAACTCAAATATAATATTATATATTAATATTATATATATAATATATATATGTATGATATATATATGTATATATATATATATATATATTATTATAATATATATATATCCTAATCTGACAAAGGCAAAATCCTATCAATTTACATGTTGGGGAGAACTAGATTTAGGGGTCAGATCATGCGCACACTGCTCTGACCACGTAGTTGCCGCACGAATGTTGTTGAAATGGTGAGTATGGTGGTGTAATTCAAAGGAAGTTGGATCATGATTAAAGGAAAGCGTTTTTGCAGAATCTTAATGTGTGTTGATGTAAGATGTAGAGCTATGAGAGTGTGTGTGTGCTGTGGGTCAGAGGGACTTGGTTGTGGGTGGTATTGGTTTGTGTGTTCTGTGAGACATTGGTTGATGTGCAGCGAGTTGTATAGAGAAGGATGAGACTGGTTTTTAAGACGAGTAAAGCGAGTAAAAAACGAGCTCTCCTTAAAGGAGGCGGTATTCGACTAGAGTTCAGAAGAGCAGCGTAAATTGTATATAATAGTATAAAGGAGAGTGGTAACATAGTTGATGACTAGAGAGAGAGTGGAGCGAGGGTTAGTTTGTGAGAGTAGAGGTTAATGAGAGTAGGAGAATAAGAGAGTTGGTAAAAGAGTAGGAGGCTAGTGAGAGATAGGTAACGGTGGAGAGAAGGAGAGTTTAAGTGAAATCTAAGGTAGGAGAGTTAGTGAGAGTAAGAGAGTTAGTGAGAGTGTTGAGGTTGTGAGAGTATGATAGTTTGGGAGAGTTAGGAACTATAGTTGAGAGTAGAGGAGAGTTAAGCAAGTCCGAAATTCCTCTAACTGTACCTTATGATAGGAGAGCAATATGTGAAACTAGAGCGTGGAGTGTGGTGAGCGAATACTCCGTAAACTGAGGTGCTCGCGAACAACCTTCTATACGGAGAAAGCAATCTGGAAGTGGTAAAAGAAGAAGTTTCCGAATGTGAACTCAGAACACCTAACCTTTTTTGAACTTGTGTTAGTTGAGAGACAAAGAGGTAGGTTGTGAGGTTTCCTTTCACTCACTCTGATGTCACATGAGAAAGAAGTCGCCAAAAAGTATTAAGAACTGAGGAGATTAGTGGAGCTGTGGTGTCTTCTCGCAGTAAATGGATAGGATTTATCAAATGAGTTTTCGTCATCTTGTTTTGAATGGATACCAAGCCGGTGACTCTTAGTTTTTTTGATGGCATTGGAAACTACTCGTGGTTTTATCTTTACACAATTAGGAGGCTTGTTGATTCGTGTAGAAACGTCAGAGGATGTTATGCGACTGGCTACAGAGCTAGAGGCTTCACTCTCGGATATAAGCACGCCTGCCGACGCCATGTGTGATATATATAGAGATAGAATTGTGAGTGATTGGGTCGACTACAAATTGGAGTGAATAAGAAGAGTGGGAATTAATAGCAAATGGTGAGGGTTTGTTTTTGATAAGTAGCGGCGAACTCTATAGATACGTGTGAAATAATAAAGATAGTAGTGTGTAATAAAGTGATATTGGAGATTTGGCACATGACCTGAGGAACAACTATTTATTTGATTTAAAGGATGAACGGTGGCCATCTAACAAATGTACTAAAGGAAGGTTTGGAGAGGAAGCCAGAGAGAAAGCCACGAAAGAGAAGGATAGATGCCGTAGAGGAAGTTTAAGAATCAAGATTTGTGGCAGACTCTATCGATTGCTTTCCATAGATCTAGCCCCACAGCAAAAGATTCACGAAAGGAGATTCCAAGCAAGATCAAGAAAAGAGAAAGGAGATTAAAGTAGAGTCGTTCTTCTGATGAAGTATCTGTGCTGATCAGGATTACATAGAAGAATTAGGGACATTTTGAAAAGTTCCTGTTCAGAGGTCAAGGTTTAGAATTGTTAGAATAAGAACTTTATTGAGTAATTGGACAGAGATTAAAGCATGGAACGATAGAAGGCGGAAGGGGCGTGCAAATCTCCCTTTTTCCCTTTTTCGGCACAGATTAATTTGATTCCACGCTTCAGCAATTAAGGGTATAAGGAATTGCGATAATTAGAAAGACATGATTGGTGAACAGTTTTTCATTCACGTTGGGGATGATGTGATGAGGTAGCTAAGGGTGAGTGCATAAGTTCGGTTAAGAATATATTATATATATATGATCTTTAATATATATATATAGGATATTATATTAGTATGTATAGTGATTAGTGTATATTATTATTTGGTTCTTATGTAGGAGGAGGATGTTAGTATTATGCGGGTAAGGATATATTAATACTTTGTTATGAGATAATTTATATGACTTAACATTGTATATAATGAATTGTAGTTTTTAATATTAACCTTTTTTTCCCAAGATTGGGAGTATAGGTACGTTATATGCAGTCGGAATAAAATTAGAGCGAGGTAGGGAGAATATTAGATATTTGTTTGTTGTGTTATTTATGGTTTACTAGTGGAGCGGTATATATGTCATAAGATAGAAACGAAAGCCCAGCTTACTGCCCCCCCCCTCTGTGACATTAGATTAGTTAAGAATAGAATTAGCGTGTGACGGCTAAGTGCTAAGAAAGTCACCTCAGTGAGTTCATGGGGACCGGGCAGGACGGATCTTTGCATATGGTAAATCTGTCAAGTTGTAGGTGTTTCTATAGTGCTATTTGAGGGTGGGTGGCACAGACATTTACTCCCTCACAAATACCCCGCTCTATTGTCCGGTTACTCTATCGAAGCGACACCTTTCATTACTTCTTCTTGTCGCTCATACTCTACTATTTTCTCTTCGATCTGCGAAGACATTCTTTACTGATTTCAATCTCTATGTGTTTGTCTTTCGGTCGTCCAGCGGTCGGTTTAGAAACTTCGAGCCAGCTATATATTGGTGGCAGTGCGCTCCTTAACCGAACCGACTATACTATTGTTCATTTGGTTTGTTGTTTGCTTTTCATCGTTTCTAATAGAAAGGAGCATTCTCTCAAGATCTATGTTACGTAGATATTGCTGTTATTATTTTCGTTTCATGTGTTTACTCCCTTGTCCTTGCGCTCTTCACACAGACTACTTTCGTTCGTATAGTTTGCGTTCATATTCTATTTTATTGATTCATTCTCACACCTAGCGAGATAGAGATGAGTTAGATAACTAAATTGTGGATTAATATGTATTATATATGTATTAAGTATGTTGTAGTATTGAGTATTATAGTATTAGTGCGTTATTTTGGATTGATTGGATTAAGTGATCGATATTGTTGGTAATATTAGTTATTGATGAGTGATATTTTAAGTCAGTATCGAGGTAAATTGAGTCTTTAGGTCCCCTTTGATGAAAGTA
>JABUQX010042303.1:0-20000 GCA_015478945.1 Trachelipus rathkii | reverse complement strand
TTGTTTTGAAAGTTCAATGCTCATTACCAATTTTTTGAAAATAAATGCTCATTACCAATTGTTTTGAAGATCCAATGCTTATTACCTATTGTTTTGAAGATCCAATTCTCATTAACAATGTTTTGAAGATCCAATGTTCATTACCAATTGCTTTGAAGATACAATGCTCATTACCAATTCTTTTGAAGATCCAATTTTCGTTACCAATTGTTTTGAAGATTCAATGCTCGTTAACAATGTTTTAAAGATCCTATGCTCAATACCAATTGCTTTGAAGATCCAATGCTGATTACCAATTGTTTTGAAGATTCACTGCTCGTTAGCAATGTTTTGAAGATCTAATGCTCATTACCAATTGTTTTGAAGGTCCAATGCTTATTACCACCACACATGTGTAAGGAACATTCAAAGAAATGTAAAGTTTCATACCCACTGATGTAAAATTCTGATTCTGGTATCCGGAATACATCAGTGAATGTTAAAAATTTCACGAAGGTGTTATCATTCCTAGATGTGATACTGATTGTAAAAATAAAGGAATAAAAATTTGTTTTAAGAACGATTCAAAACGAAATGTTATTTGCACACAATAAATGATTGGAAATTGACAGACCATGAATTGTGAGGGGGAGATGAAATTGTCTACCACTGTGGATCATAGATAAATTTTAAACTGGTAAGCATTAATTATCATAATATTTTGTAGAAATAAAGAAAAAAAAACAATTATGAAAAATAGGAACATCAACAATTATCAACTCATTATCAGACGTATAAACAATAAAGGAAACTATATATACTACAAATCAAAAAAAAAAATTTTTTTTTTAAATTTAAACATTTCTTAGACTTCGTGAATCTCGAAGAATTAAGATATCAGAATTTCGATTAAGATGCATATTGGAAGTAAATTTTTAGCATTTTCCATGTAAAAAAATTTTAAAAATTAAGCTCACTTTTTAAAGATTGAGCTTTCGGGATTAAAAACCGTGCAGCATTCTTTTATATACTTAGACCTATATAAAATGTACAATTTTTTTTAGTTTTTAATAATATTTATTTTATTTGTTTTGATGTATGGTAGACTATAAGACATTTGTTTTATGTTTTCTATACATGGATGTGAAGTAGTTAAGGTATAAAAAAAAGTCACGTGAAATGTGCATACAATACTCTAATATAGAGAGTGTCCTGATTTGTTAACATAAGTGCAAATTTTATTTATTATATTTATTTATTATTTTTAATATTGCTAAAATTAATTATTATCGTTAATTATATTATGAATTGTAAAAAATTATTAAAATTGCTTGCCATACTTTAAATGTGATAATGTAAATTTTTTTTGCGATCAAAAGAGTAGTCACATGAAATGTGAGCGCATAGGCCTACTCATAATATAAAGTACCTATTTGTTAAAAAGTTGAAATATTATTATCATTATTATTATTAGAAATTATTAAGCCCCATAGTCAGACTGTAACTTTTTTTTCAATGTATATTTACCAATTAAGAAATAAAAAAACAATCCCATAATTTGTGAAAAAATCAACATTTGCAAAATGTTAATAAATATAACTCTTAGACTTGCTTTTCTATCCAGTTAATTCTATAATATTATTAACATTATTTCACATGTAAATTAAAATTATAATTAGTTTGGACAAGCACAAGCCAAATAATATTTAATGACTGGTTTTCCCCAGTGCCACTGACTGGTTTTGCCCCGAAATCAATTTTTTGAAAATGGAATTTTCAAAAAAAAATTTAAAATATTTATTTACACATTTTTATTATTTTTCATTATTCTACAACATTAAGGAAACAATAAATGTGAGAAAAAACTATTAAATATATATGTAACTTCAAATTTTGATTTTTCATGATTCATTAAAGAAAAAAGGCAGAATTATTGGTCTTTTCCCCCCAATTACGTATATAAATATATCAAATACTATAGTAATGTATATATATATATATATACTATATATAATATAATAACTATATATCAATAATATATATATATAAGATACCTATAATAACAATATATATATATATAATATATATATATATACATATATATATAATATATATATGCAGAAATATATATATATATATATATATATATATATACTTTACCTTTCTTTTCTTTACTTTACTTTCCTTTACTTTCTCACCCCTGACCACCCTGTCTTCAGAGTGGCCCTACTGCATCCTTATACCCTGCTCCCGCAACTGGCCTCGTCCACAGATCATCCAGGGCTGAAATGTTCCAGATTGCTCTGTGTAGAGAGTTAGGTTGACAGATGAGTAGAAAGTGGGATATGTTTTCCGGGACCTGGTTGCAGTTTGGACAGATATTTGTAGTGGTTTGGTTGAGGTTGAATCTGTTTGTACTATTGTAAGTTTGGGTGGTGGCCACATCTTAAATTGGCCACTGATGACTGACTAGTTCTTGGAAGGGAGTTGAATTCTGGGGCTATTTCTGGTGAATATTTGTTTAATTTGTTGTTTGGTTGTCTGCGTCTTGGGTAGTTTTCTGTTAGTGTTGTGTGAACTTGTTTGGTGTGTAATGTGTTGTTTAGTGATTTGGATGTTATTCAGGATTTGTTTGTAAAGTAGAACTGATGAAAAAGGAGGTTGTTTAAGTGTTGTGGATGGGATTGAAGAAGCCAGTATGTCATGGGTGTTGGGGTGTTTGTGAGTTTTGGAAAAGAATTGTGAGCCTATCATATGGTGTAGTGTCTATGGGCTAGATTTTGCGTTTCTTCGTGTAGGTGCTGTTGGGGTGTTGTTGATGTACATCCTGTTATGATTCATAGTGCTTTGTTTTGTGTTGTTTGGAGTTTCTTTGTTATTTTTAGTCAGTAGTGAGTTGCAAGTTGGAGAGGCGTATTTAGAGTCGGATGAATGTATTTTTTGTATATGGTGGTGGATGTCTGTTTGTTTGTGAAGTCTGTGCCGACGATGGTTCTTAATATGTTCAGTTTTCTGTTTGCTGATGAAGTAATGCTGTCTATGTGTTTTGTAAAAGTGAGATGAGTGTCAAGTGTTACCCCGAGAATTTTGCGAGTTTTGTTGAAGGATATGGCTATGTTATTTAAGTAGATTTGGGTGTGTGATGCCGAAGTTGGCGGTTCGCGGCAGTGGGTGATTAACGATGGATTGATTTTTATGGTTAGAGGCGGACATTCTCGTCTAGCCCTGTTTTGGAGTTGATGAATAGTTGTGTATCGTCATTTTGTAGGCAGTGTTGTAGATTCTGATGGTGTAGTCTAGAGTCTATGGTAATGTCATCCTCGTACGTTTTATGTTTATGTGTCTGTTTACGGTAGCTGGAGGATTGGCTGTGAAAAGGTTGGAGAGTGAATGTGCTGATTGAGATTGCATCTTGGATACCCGATTGATGTTTTACTGCTTCGGAATTTGTGTTGTTTGTTTTGTATTTGTGCTTAGTTATTCCCTGATATGAAGTTAGCAAATCCATTTCTTAGCGTTAGTAGTAATAGTTTTATTGTTTTATTTTGTGAATTAAGCTTGTGTTTGCGGTACTGTATCAAAGGCTACTGTTAATATGCGCATTGCTCATGATAATTGCTTATTGTGAGTTGTTTTAAAGTTGTAGACCTTTGATTGTGGGTTTGGATGAGTTATAGTGCTGCGTTGTGATGGAATGGGTGTTTGGTTTTGAATTCGTTTTGGAATTGGTGTTTGGCGATATGTGGTGTTATTTTGTTCAGTATGATTTTTCCTAGAAGTTTGCATAGTGTTGATAATAGAGGCAATATTAATATATATACTATATGATATATATATATATGATAAGTTGTAATATATCTATATATTATATTTTAAATATATATAACATATGATACCATATATATATAGTAATATATATATATATATAGATCACGGTCTTGAGTGCGGTTACACTTCTTTTCACTTTTTTCACTTGTTTTAGCTTAATCATTTTTTTCACTTTTTTAAGCCAATTTTACCTATTCTCTTCACATTTCTTTAACTTTTTTTTGGGGCAAGCTAGAGTTATGCTTGGAGAATCGTTTCTTCTGTTTTTACCTTGACTGGAATTAAAAAATGTGTTTTTAACACAAAACAACATATGAACCCAAGAACTGGAAAACATAGGTAATTAATTTGCTTTAAAATTTTAATTTTCAGGTTGTTTCAAAATAACTTTAAAAATAATGAATAAGTTTTTTGAAATCGTTGAAAATTTTTTGGACAATGGAAGCGCTGAAGAAGTATTCTTCTTTACCAAATGTACAAGCATAGCCCAACCGTGATTTGAAAAGACCGTGGATACCATTCAGAATGAAGAGGTTGCGTTAAAAAAATGCCTTAACCATTAAAGCCCGTTGAGCTTAACTTTTACTAACTAGCGCCACGTGATCTTTACGAGTGTCACAGGCGTCTTCCAAAAAGAAAACCAATTACAGGCATCTCTTGGCATATCTGTTTTCGTGCATCATGGTTATGAAACAGTGTGGGAAATGCAAGTCAGAAAGGCTCAAAGATCTTGATTTAAAAAAAAAATATTGATGCCTGCTTTTTTTTTATAGCTGAACATTTACTGCCATTGAAAGAAATCCAGTTTTCTGATGAGGTATTAAGAAACTTGGAAATGTTTGTGAAAAGGACAAAATATTTTTCTGTCCTGCAAGCACAAAAACATTTTTGTTGAATCTGTTTAAGCATGTTGTGAACAAATCATTGGTCGAGCTACTCTGTTAAAAAATTTACATCATACCCCTAATGAGAGATTGTTCCAAAGAATGGTGGCCAGAATATTCAGATTCGAGGGTCGATGCCAGTGCGAAACAATCCATCACAGGAACATACTCCTTGAGTGAGTGGGAAACAAATACAATGTGGAAAAGCGAAACCAGAGAGTCCGAAAAAAAAATTCCATTTAGATTCTGTATTGGCTCAGTTTTGAATAAAACCCCGAATCCATCCAGTACAAACCTTCAAGATTTCTTGAAAGAGTCAAGTAAAAGCTTCCAACGTGTCACTGTTGCAACATGGTAATGCAGATGTGATAAAGAGCATCTTTTCCACATCAGGCAGAACTCTTACATAGTTACCAGCGTCATCTAGTTCAGAGAGAACTTTTAAATGCTTAAACACTGTAAAAGTCCTCTTAAAATGTTATGATAACATAGACCTTACCTTATTTCCTAACCAAAGATGTCTTTCCTTTTCCACCTCTTAGCATATAAACTAATACATTGCTTACTTAGATAGAGAAAGCACGAAAAAAGGAGACATCGAAGATGAAGCTTGTAAAGCATGTTCGACAAGACAAAAAAATTGGAGGAGCGAAAACAAGACTATAGAGGTAAAAATCCTGTGGTATCACAAATGGCTTGAAAGAACTCTCTGCCGCTTCGTCAATCTGGCAGTGTTTGAGCAGCTAATGAAAGATTGAAGACGCTTTTAAAGAAAAAATATTTAGTGAAAGCAAAAATGATTTAAACAGGAAGGTGTCCCTAATGTTCAGAAAGAGGCATCGGAAAACAGTCCAATTTCAGACTTTTTCAAAAAAAAGTTTTATTACCCTTAATTTTTATTAATTATTAGGCTTCTTTTTTCTGTAACCAAATACAGTAAGTATTCAGTTAGTATATTATTATTCCATTTCTTTACATTATCATGACTTTTCTAAACTAACATTTGGCATTTTTATTATAGCTTTCATCTTCAGTATTATATTTTAAAACACTACTTTTCATTACTAGCATCCCAAAATATTAAAGTAAATAGGCATGTTGTGTATGTAAATAAGTTAGTTGGCGCATTTTAGTAATGGAAATTGTAAATTCTTTTCACGTTTTTCTCAAAAATATGTAATTTTTCTCAGCATTCAGTCATTTTTTTTACTTTTTTTCAGCATCTCAGTCATTTTTTTCACTTTTCCACAAATTCAAATTTCTTTTTTACTATTTTTTTATAAAAAACCGCTACAAGAACAATTTTATAGCCTATATTAATATATATATATATATTAATATATATATATATAAAAAATATATATATATATATTATATATATTTTAATATGTAATATATATATATATATATATATATATATATATACTATATATATTATATATATATAAATATATATATATTTCATACTATAATATAATTCTATATATATATATATTAATAGTATATATATATATATACTATATATATAATTTATATTATCCCACCACACCATTCAACCTATTTACGGCCGATCTACCACAACCACAAGCAGATCACACGCAATCATAACAACCTACACAGATGACACCAGCCACTACACACCTGAACATAAACTCGGCAACAAACCTAACACAACAATACATACGTCAACCAACTTCAAACATTGGCTAACAGAAACAGAATTTCCGCATCACCAAACAAATCTTCAATTAGCGAGTTAATTATTATCACCAACGGCCACTTGTGCCACACACCCACGTAGTGCTACTAACAACATTGCTCTTACCTTCAAAACAAAAACTCTCACAATTCAGTAACATCTTACTCGACACGGCATTCTCACCTCAAAACACATAGACAACATAATTTCATCTGCCAAACAGAAGCTGAACATGATTATAGAAACCATCGCTGACAGACTCACAAACAATAAACAACATCCAGCCACCATTATATTGCACAATCAACACATTCACCGACTAAACTACGCACTACAACCTGGCATCCTCTCTGACTAAAAAAAAGAACGCTAAAGAAGCTGCCAATCGACACTAAAACCAAAGCCTCTAAGTAATCAACAGGATGCCCCATCAGACAACACAAGCACGAAGAAAACCAAATTTTACCCATAGACACACACCTGGACATGATAGGCACACAGTTCTTTTCCAAAACCAAACATCCCCAAGCCAAATGCACTCTCCTAAACCCTACCCCACCACAGACGCACCAGCCTCCTTCTTCACCAGCTCTTACATTACAAACAAACTCTGAACAACATCAACCAACCATCAAACAACGACTAACATACACCAAACAAATCCACACGACATTGAAGAGAAAAACACCTCTAAGACCGCAGATCCAACCAAACGCAGCATTTTAAACAAACAGCTACGGATCAACTTCAGTTACCAAAGAACCAATCAGTCATCCTGCCAAAGTGGGAAGAGATGGAGCGGCGAACCCGAGGCTAGGTGTGGAAGAGAGAAAGGGTTTTGTCATCCTGTTCTTTTTCATGAAAAAACATGTTTTTTCATGTTTTTTCGTCGTTTTTTCAGTTTTTTCGTTTTTTAAATTAAATTTTTAAAAATATATAAAGAGGCTAATATGATAGTTCACTTGAGTATTTTCATTTTTCAAATATATGGATACTTGAAATTAAACAAATATTCCATTTATGATTTTTTATAAATATAGCAGAACTACCTTTCTCTTAAATTTTATCAATTGTGTTCGTTACAATTTACAGTAGGTTGTAGCCTGCGACTTCCGTTGTACGCTTCTACTTACCTATTTAACTAGTGTATTTTTATGTTGTATCACTATAATCATTTATAATGTTACTTTTAAATATTAATGTATTCTCATATTTATATAGAATGCAGTTGGAATGACAAAACTCAAAAGACTTAAGGGATCGCAAATGAAATTAAAAAAAGAGTTGAAATTAAAATTAGACCAAGATTGTAAATGAAGGAGAGATTGTAAATGACTAAATTTAATATTTGGCTTGGAATATCAACTTTTGATTCATAATCACTAGTCCCCCACTCCCCAGACCCCAACAACTACTGCAGTACTGACTTTATCTGTCAAGCCGAATTATCACTGTGGGCTCATCAGCATGATCAGCCACATTAATTTTGATATAACTAATAAGTGCGTTGATTTCTCCAAGTCGATCTTATTGAGACGTGAGAGAATGACAGGTGGTGAAGAGCAGGGCAGTAACAGACTCTTAAGCTTAGCGCCTTCAGCATAATCATCTCGTCTCAGTTTGGCAAATTTCAGAATGTCCTAGTTTCAGATTATGAGAAATATAATACTAGTTTTTGCAACCGTCTACACCACAAAAGTATATATTTATGCGGGATGCCTTCGCAACCTTTTATTTCCTTAAAACAGTAGACCAGCAGCTTTACACCGTGGCATTTCACATCGTTGATTGAAAATAGATTTATAGATAAAAATTACAAAAGGGAAAAAATAGTGAGATAAACTTTTACCATGTCAGGAACAAAGTATATTTTTATACTTAGATTACAGAAATTATAAATAAAAATATGGAAAACCCATAAAAATTTTGAACACAAACTCAGGGCTTTCCACCTTGTAGGAAATTGGAACCAAAAAATGTCCAAATTAGAGATAAGTACAAATTGATATAATATAATTGTTTCAAACATGTACATAATTCCAATAAAGTTGCATGTATCTAATAAAAACAAATTTTTACTTGTTTTTTTTCAGGCGGGATTTTTTCATAAAAAAAACCAGTTTTTTCGGAAAAAAACGACTTGTTTTTTTCCTTTCCCAACCCTAGCCACCACCCTAAATTACAATACTACAAACACAGATTCAACCCTAACTCAAACCACCACAAAAATTGTTAAAACTGCTTACCAGGTTATAAATGGCCAATACATCCCACTAAGAGCATCTCCTGACAGAGAACTCAATATCCTCTCCCCTAGGGATCATAACAACCCCTGGAGGAGACCGGTTGTCCATCGGCGGGGTACGTTGAGCGCCGGGTTGGTGTGCCTTCTCCCATGATTACGGGGTCAAAGCGTGGAGAATTAAAAGTATATTTTAATTTTGTTGTTATTAGTATTTAGAGGTGAGAGAGAGGTGAGTCTGGTTCTGGTTGGATCATTCGGAAACGTTCTATCATTTACTGTTTAAAAAAAATTTCATACCTATCAATACACCCATCCCTTAAATCAGGGGTCTCCAAAAGGACGACCCGCGGACCAAGACCGGCCCGCGAGCACAACCGATCCGGCACGCATTAGAAAGCACTGGTTTTTATCTTTAAGGCACTTTTAATTAAATTAAACACTCACAATTTGAGCACTGTAACACTAAGAATCTATAGACACAAAACACATTATTCGCAGCTATAGTTTGACTTTTCAGATCGGCTATTTGTACGCTCCAAACGTCAAACTGGCTATGTTAGCAGTCCTATCTAGGTCTTGCGCCCTTGGGACCTTAGTGAGGAGTCAAAGTGTGACCCGTAGAGGCTAAAAAAGTTATGGAGACCCTTGCCTTAAATGAAATTGCTTATACCGTATATCTGCTGTATTAGTCTATTTGATATGTGATGATGGTTATATATCACATATGGATATATTCAAGTCTATGCTCATTTAGCGATGTATTATTAAACATGAAATAAAAATATGACTATTATTCTATATTCTTCCTAACTATTATATTAAGATTTATTGTAGTGGACATGATAGCATCAATCATGAAGAAAAAAAAAAACAACTATTTCTCTGTGATTACTGGCAACTATTTATTATTTAAAATTAAAATAAATCAAGAAAAAAAACTTGATTAATTTTCTCTTTAGTTTCCACTTTTTAATTTCGCATTGATAAATTTATTTATGAAATGTTTGAATATATATAATGGTAGAAAAAGTGTATTCACTCCCAGTTTTGGTGTAACGAGTTAGATGTTTCTCATCAAATTCAATTACCTGTTCAGAAAATATGGTTAGCTCTATTCTTTCTCTAAAATTTGATTAACATAAATTCTTATTTACTACTCCGCCACTTCAAAACTTCCTCTTTTTTTATAATCCGGAGTCATTATTTCTTCCTTTTCTGAAATTTCCGGACGCTGCCGTACTACCTCTTGTTGTTGGTATTCTTCCTTTTTATTATTATATATTATTATTATTATTTATTATATTATGATTATTATATTATTATATTATTTCATTTTCATTTTCTATACTCTCTTTAGTATCATCATAATAACTTACCAAATCTTTCTGTAAAAGCAGATCTAAGATCATTTGAATGTGTTAATGTTGATTGTTAGGAATAAAAAGTTTCAAGTTGTCTTTAGTGAATATAATGCTTTCTGATTGCTTAAGCAAAATTCTGAAGACTTGGATCAGAAAACTGAAGTGCACAATTAGCTGCATCAAATAAGAAAATATTGAATCATCCGGAGCCATTCCATAAAATAGATAATAAATTATTCTAGTTGTACTTGAATTTTTTTTCCTATTTTGCTAATTTTGATTAGGAGGAAAATTAATTTGGATTCACTTCTAGAATATTACATGCTAGATTATTTATTTTAATCTTCTGTCGTTATCATTCTATCGACTACTTTTTCTTTCCGATTGCTGTGTCACGACCTAAAAGCAACAGCAAGAGGAATAGCAGGAAGATGAAGATAAATTAAAAAAGATAAAAAATAATTTAGATAATAATAATGATAATAATAATAATAATAAATAATAATAATAATTTGAATAATAGATAATAAGTAATGAAAAAAAGTTAAATAAGAATCTGTTGATTGAAATGTTATTGCACATCTGTTAATTAAGTAACGAATGTTAAACGCTTCAGTAATTATCACAATAAAAAGCTGCATGGATAACAATCTCGTATATCTTCTATGACTTGTATAGAATAACGAGGAATTGTTGATAGTAGTCCACACTTGATGTAATTAAAATGGCTAAATTTTTGAGTTAGTTATTTACTAATATTCTTTAGATATAGTTTTTATTTTTCAATCATTGAAAAGTTAACAGAGTTTTCGCTTTTAATGTCTTTATGGCGCTTGAGTTGTCAAAGTTTAGCTCTTTGTAGCTGATCACTTTGTAGTGCTTTTTTTTTTAATTGACAAGAATGGGAGGGTTAATGTATGTATTATTTCGTAACAGTTGTATTCGATTTGACTTCTCGCCTTGCTTGGTTGGTACGAAAATGATCTAATAATAATAAGTCGCAGGCATTATTATGGATTTTATGCTTTTCTTTAATAGTTGACCAGATTTAAGGGGTCTTAAAGTGCCAATATTTTTAGTTTTGACAAGGGTTGGTGGTATGGTGTGAAATCGATTTGGAGCGCTTGAATGAGACGAATATGTAAGGAGCTTCTGAATTACAATTACCAAGCAAACTAGGATTACAAAGTTACTTGTTGGTTCCGTAAATAGGAAGAAATATAATGATAATATAGTAAATGGGTGTGATTCAAGCCATAGTATTATCTTCATTTGAAGTAAAAGCGGGACAATACTGTTGTTAATTTTATTATGCGCCCACACATGTATCTAACACGTCTGCTAATGACGTCGCTTAACATGTTCTTTAATGGTTCGTTTTTCCATTAATCATGATTGTCGTATGTATTTTAGCATTACGAAGTCGTATGCAGTTCCACTACATTTATTTTGATACTGAAAATTGTCTATTGTTTGATTTCTAAAAATATATTAAGGATGTTTTAGCCAAAGTTCAGACCTTGTTAACATGCTATCCAGTTCATTATTATACGCGCGTAGCGTGTTCGTATTGCTTTACGAGAGAGAGAGAAATCGCGTTGATTTTTTCGTCATTTATTAAGCAAATGAGACTGAAAAGGCGTTATATGAACAGATCATTAGCATTATAGGGTAAATAGAAATGGTCCCAGAATTTATTCCTGCTGTTTACTGATAGAAATGTCCCAGAATTTTGTCCTGGGGTACTCCAGTTAGAAAATGTGAATGTGTTTCATTAGTTATATCTATATCCTCTTAAGCGTATAGCCTTTAAAACCATTGCAGGATTTAGTCCCCTCAATGCCCATTTGTGCCTTTTACTTAATAGTATATCATGATCAATCCATGTCGAAACTTTTGTGAAATCTCAGTAATTAATTATTCTTCGAAGATTTCTTGATTGAAGTTTTTCAAGTAACAAATAAACGCCAGAACTTGAGCGTCCTTTTTTCTAAATGCAAACTAAGTCGCGGAGAATATTGTTTGATTTACTAATCGTATTTGTGATGGCTATTGGCCTGTAATTATTTGCTTGGAAATTGTCTCCTTTTTTAGGTATTGGATCGCTGTTTGCTGCTTTGATTAAACATTTGGACAAAAATTCCTGAACAATAATTATTAATAGGCAAAATAAATCTCATAAAGATTACAATTAGCATTATTGTATTTGCTCGTTTAATGAAGCAAACTTCAAAAGTAGACCACAACTATGGCAATAGCATAAACTTTTACAACTATAAAACTTTAATTTTTTGCTCTCAATTTCATTAAAATTAATTTATATTTTTTTGCGATAGGATTTGTAGTAACATGGATTTGAACTCGGCTCCATACATTATTAATAATATATATATATATTAATATATTTTATATATATTATATATATCTATATAATTATATTACTAAATATATATTATATAATATATATTATACTCATATATTATATATTATTATATATATATATATATATATGATAGTATATATATATAATTCATCTACCTCTTTTTCGCAAGACTGGGGTAAGGCGGGTGACAGCATCAAAAAAGAGAGTAAATAGAGGAATAGACACAGTTCGAAAGAAACCCCTTACCTCTTATACTTTGTGAGAACTCGTCGCAGTACAGAATATCCACCTGAGCTTCCGGAGCCGCGCGGACCCTCAATATGGCAATCGTCAAGTCTGGTATCCCTGGACCAGGTTGTCCACAACCATCCCCATCACAACTCGCCAATCATCTATATATGACGTTTATCTCGATTCATGCCAAATACATTCTTCCTTTCGAATTGTTTTACTGACTCATCCATTATTTTTCAGTCTCCCAGCGGTTCGAATTCCCACACACACACCACTTATACATCGCTTACCAACGACTGTCATTCATTCCTGATCACATGAACAAAACATACTCAACCCGTACTTTCATTTATTCTCGCATTTACCCCTTTCTTCACACCACATAACTCATCTAATACGTTCATTTCTTATTTTATCAATTCTTTTCACACCTAACACGCTCTTAAGATTGTCCATATTGAACAATTGAACTTTAGATCTATACTCTTATTCCACATAGTCTCACCTATACATTAACACAGGTAACAGAATACCTCATGTAGGGACCCGTATCACATAAGATTAGTCCCTTTAACCAAATCCACCAACGATAAATGCACCAGCCACTTATGCTTCAAACTTTCCTGACTACACTCTGCATCATTCCGTTCCCTTTTCATTAAACATATATCCTAGAATATTTAAACTCAGGGACACTAGTTCCAGCTGCTACCACGCTAATAATTCACACTGAGACGTCCTTCACACAACAATAACCATTTTGACTCTTATTACATTTATTTCAAACAACTCCTTTTACACCCTGCAAGAATTCTCTACCCATCCTCTCAACTCTCTCAGAGTTCACCACAACAACCAAATCATCCGCATAATAGGGCACCCTCCACTCACTCAATTTATCGATCATTCTAAACACCATTTCCTGGCCACCATCTCTAATTCTTTCATTAAAAACCTAACAGTTTTTAATTGAATAACCAAGGGGACATACACATCCCTGTCTTACTCCGCTATTAAATTTTAATACAATTTGCCATTTATTCTTACACACGGCTTCACTATGGGTTGTTCTATTTTCTTGAGGGACTCGAGGTTGTTCACGAAACGAGTGAGCTTCAAGAGCTCCACAGTTACCGACAAACACCTTTGTCTGAAAACTCGTTGGTGTGTTTAATTGGATTAACGCAATCACTGAGTAAAATTTGTCATTAATATCTGAGCGAACCAGAATGAAACAGTTAGGGTAGTGTTGAAGGTGTTAAATTCACTAAGCAAAGACCATCAATATTTATAGGATTAAATGACCACCCAATATTAAAATGTGACAGAATAGAGTTAATTTTGGTGTAAATCAAGAGACCCTATTTAAAATATGAGTGATCGACACGTTGTAATAAGTTGTATGCCAAAATTTTTAAACGGGATCAGATTTATACGATTTTAGGGAAAGCGAAAATGTGCAACGTGCCAGAAAAGAATCTGTTTATATGAGAAGATTTTATATATTACTCGAAGCTAATGACAGTAGTAATAGACTAATAGATACTAATAGTAGTAATAGACTAATAACAATCGTCTTTCTGGACTTAAAAAAATAATTAAAGTTTTCTTTGGAAATATGTTATTTGGATACCAAAAATTAAAATTGAAATTGCTTCTCAATATATTGATGTTGAAAGTTATTTTGATTATAAAATATAAATAAATCTGAATATGTTCATTATCATTATTTAATTTTGTAGTGAAGTTTTGATACACTCGTGTAAGTCGTTGCCTGACAAATGGCAGTAACCTTTAACGTCCGTAAGTCAATTAGTATAAAAAACTAGCGAATCTCGAAAGTATTATTGACAAACTAATGACAATTTTTATATTATAATAATAAACAATAGAATAATAATAAATAACTATCGATAATCAAAATAATTACAAACAATGTAATAACTACACAAAAAATAAATATAATAAATAATTTAATTTATCAAAATATATAACTTTAAATATATAAAGAATTATCTTTCTCTAGAAAATATAAAAATAATATTCTGATATAACTACTTCCTTGAAATTACTTTACTCTTGTTCTGTACTGTATTTTACCTCAACAATTGAGAGCAAAGAACAGTAACTTAACGTAAGAAAGCAGGTTTAATAATTTTGAACTTCTAATTATCATTCCGCTGATTTTGAAGACTACATTTGTAAGGGAATAATGCTCTACCACCGTGAGATAACTACAAACTTACAAATAACTAGCTACTAGTTACAATAATAATGCATTGCATAATGTTCCGCAGAGAATGTCGGCACATATAAAATTGATCAGTTTTATACCACGTGACATCTATTTAGTAATTTTATTATTGGTTTCTCAAGATATATATATACTATATATATATATATATATATATATTATTTATAATATATATATAATATTATATATATTATATATATATATATAGTATATATATATATATATATATATAATAATATAAGGATTAAAGTGATGTAATAAAATGAATAAAGGAAAATATATAATATAGTTTTAGCCGACGATTAGTCGTTTCAACTAACAATTTTCAAAACTCGATTTTTTCACATTTTGTGAATTTACAAAGAGAGGTTTGTTTTGTAATTTTATAATATGGGAGTTTATTTATTTTATAAACTATAATGTTTAGATAATTTGTTTTCAATATTTTAATTGCACTTTTGGATCATCCAGACATGTTTCACAAACATTTTATTGAATGACTATAGATTTGTTGCAATCATGTCAACATAGGCACTTACGAGAAATTTTTTTTTTGCGAACTATTGACCTATGAATGTTGCGTTCTTTTATGGAGAATAATTTTTGATATAGCTATATATAATATACAATTTAGCTTTTTCATTTTAATTTAGATGATGAAGTAAATTTTCGCGGACGATGCGTTATAAGACCTAAATTTTAAACATGGAGTTTTTTATTCTTAATTTTTAAATTTTAAATTTCCCTTTTTTATATTTTTAATTTTCCAGTTTAATATTTTGCTTATTTTTATTTTTATTTCTTACATTTTATTTATATTTTTGATTACTTTTTATTTTAACTTCCAGTTACTCTTTATTTCATTTTCCTTTGACATTTTCCTTACTTTTTATTTTTTTGATTTTCCCCAATTTTGTGATTTTGCTTACTTTTTTTGTGTGTGCGCTTGAAAGAGACATTTGTGAAACATAAATGAAAACGATACGTTACTGTTGGTAGTTGAGGTATTTGGAGAAAAACGAATGTTGACCAATATTACTATTTGAAGTGAACCGAAATAGGATAGATAAAAGCAAAAGTCCAAAATTGTGATGATTCCATTACTAAAATTGAATAACTGGACACTAATTTCGTAAGACGCAAGTGAACAAACGAATTGGAAAGGTATTTAACGCGAATGTTTCAGATTTTATGATGAATAAAATCAGAAACAAACGGGTCAAATTAGATCAGTCCAGACTCTTCGAACTATTTTAACACAAAAACAATGACTTTACATAAAAGCTTATGGGTCCACGATCAAATCAGATTGCTTAACTGGAGCAACTTCAGAAGAAGAGACTAAGCTTATATGCAACGTCAGAAAAATTATAATTTGATTCATGAAAAGAATCAAATTCCAAGCCCTTTTTATATCCTAAATTCTGAAAAGGAGAAGGAACTACAAAAAGTTTACATAGGGGGAAGACTAACATTTTAATCCGAGCAGGTTTTCACAAAAAAATACTACCTATAAAAAATTAATAAATGCTCTATAACTTGAAGGAAAGCTGATATTCCGTCTTTGAGTCATAAAAAAAATTACTTTTAAGAGCCCAATTACATTGCACTACAAATAAAAAAGAGTGCTTCATTCCTAAGGTAGTTTGGATTATTGAAAGAAACCCGGCTCGTCAAAAATATGTTACTGTGATACTGCATTGAAATGATCTCGTAGTCATGAGGTCAATACCGTTTGGAACTCGGAAATCAAGTTAAAAGGGACGGTTGTCTCTTTAGTTATTATGACAAATAACTAGCCCGAAATCGACGTCTGGCTTTTTATCACAACGGAAAGCTTAATAAGCGGTTTACAATTATGGTAATAATGAAAAACATCATTTTGATTCCGGTTCTGGTTAGGTTTTTCTCCGATTCACCAAAATTGAGCAATTTAAGACTATTTATACTATTAATCTGATTAATCAAAATAATAGTTTAATTATAAAATTGATGATAATTCACGATTGCAGTGTCCGACAAACACCACTAGTTGCAGACTGGTGATTTTATTCCCAATTGAGAATTTAAATATTAACTATTATTTCTTTAATTAGAAATTACATGTTATTTAAATGTATTTGAAACAACCAGGAAATTTTCCTGATCATTTTGTATTAATTTAATTTGTAAAAAAAAAAAGATAGAAAATTGTGGTAAAAGGAATCAAAAAATGAAAGGTCAAGATGTGACCTAAATTGACATTCTCATTCGAGAGGGTCAATGATACTTGTAAGATGGAGATTGATATGTAAGGTCAATTTCCCGTTTTGATTCGCCCCGGCACGCTTGAAGAAAACACAGGGCACCAAGGTGTCCAAATTAAAATAGGCGATTTAGTTTACATCTTGAACGTCCTAAAATTAATTATTTTAAACTATTCATTAAAATAAACTTTACTGACTTATAGATTACTTTCAATTTTGATAGATTAGTTTTATGGATATAGTATAACTGAGGGGTAAAATATGAGACCTTAAACATTTGGCAAGAGAAGAATATATAATTAATGGTTAAGAATTACCAATTTTTATTACAATTTTGGTACTTAATTTTTTATACTTATATTATATATATATATATATATATATATATATATATATTATTTATATAATATATATATATAATATATATATTATATATATATATATCTTATATATAGTACAACACGTTTATTGGGTTGCCTCTTTATAATTTTTATACTGATTTGGCACACACCTTCTATATGTAAATAGGTGCCTGTGGTGACAGGAATTTTTCAAAATAGAAAAGGTTTTTTTAGCCCTAACCATTTTTAGGGAAGTTACAGGTAAATTAGAGGTTACAAATTGAAGACTTTTACAATTTTTATTAGGAGGAACAAATAATTGTAAATTTCATAGGTGTAGCCCAAATATAAAGGGTAGTTTACTCATATAGCTAAAGAGTAAAAAAGAAAGAGAGGCTTCGTTTTTTCATTGAAATCGATTGCCTTATTCCAAGTTGAGTAGTTTTCGTATAATTAATATTTTTTAACGAAATTTTAATACTGGGTTTAATTATGTACCTTTATAAATATAAAGTATAATTTTGAATAACAATTATTATTTAGTTCTTTTCTTCTTTATCTTCAAGAATAGGAACTTAAAAAAATCTTTTACAGATGGTATTCAATAAGGCACATTTCAGTTGGAGAAGTACCACAATCGACAAGGATGTTTAATATAACAGCCATAATATCTAAAGCAATTTCTGACAATTGCTTAATTATTTCAATGGGATAAATATATAATATATAATATATATATCTTATATTATATATATATATATATATATATATATATTATATATATATATATATAATTATATCTTAATATATAATATATATATATATATATATATTATTATCAATATATATATATATATATAATAATATATATAATTATTATATATATTAGATATATAATATACATATATATATATTATATATATTTATTAATATCTATATTAATACAACGAGTGTGAACAAATTTTCTCTCGAGTTTAAAGAGAGATTAATACAGGAAATGATTAGTCGGTCACTAAGAACGTACAGTCTTTTGGTTTTTATATGCCCCAGTACGGACAATAATGTTTTTATAAAATAACTATTCTAGTTTTCAACATATGACTTGATTTTAAGGTTATTTTACAGGAATTATAGAAAATGAGGGTGATCAATTATTCACAATCTCCCTAACCACAATTCAAGTTAACCACTCGTAAATTTAATCATCTGTACCCCTTAGGAAATACTGGTCACAATGTGACAGATGGCAGTAATGTTAAAAATATAAAATTACTCATTGAACTCCGGCCGGAACCAAAACAGAAAAAAATATAATTTGTTTAATGTACATTTCGGTGTAAGAAATATAGAATAAGTATCAACTTTCTTCGCAGATGAACGTTGTACTGAGATGGAAGGATAAATTATGTGGTCAGGTAATAGAGTCATCTTAACCAGCGGTTTCCCACTTTTTTAGGTATTCCCTAAGCGGGTTAGAATAGTAACACAATACCCACCCAAAAAAGTTTAGTTAAAAACAATTAGCTATTAAGATATTGTTGCATTTTTTTTTCTTTAATACGAAAAAAAATATCTGTTTTATTAATTTTAATCATTTTCAATAAAGAAAAAAATGTAGTTTTAGCAATTTTTATTAAATAAGAAGGTATGTTAACCAATGAGACGGTTGATATTGCTTAATTTTAACAATTTATTTATAATTTTGGGCGTTTCGGCCAATGCAATCGTAGTCTGCATTCCAGTTCATCAGTTCCTTAGCTTTTGTATATTCATTGGTCACCATTGCCGAAATTCACTATTCACATGTAAGTTGTGGCGAATGGGTTCGGTATTTTCAAGGCTTTTCCCGATAATAATGGCTACTCGCTACCAATCTTTCGCCAAAATGTATTTTGATGTGAAGGTTTATGAGATATTTTCCTCTATGGCAGAGAGAATTCCCTCGATTATGCTTTGTCTGCATTCAAGGGGACCCCTCCCATTGAAGCAGTAATGATTCCTAAGGAAATCGAAGAATTACGACCGCAAACCTCCGACAAACTTGCTGCATCATTGTGCCAAAAAAACGTTGACTCTCGGTATACTGGGGTCTTTCTTTCGGAAGACTTGAAGAGATTGGACAGAATACAGAGATGAGAATGTGATCGGAGGAGCTCAGAGGAGAAAGAAAGACGACAAAAGAAGAAGAAAAGGTCAATAATGTTGGATTTATGCTCAAGGCGATCAGGAATACAGATAGGGAGATTCATTATATGCTCCAGGTTATTTCTGCATAGAGACATAGAAAGCAAGTTCATCGACTGTATCTTGAGACTACAGAAAAAAGCTATTGGCAGTGGTGAACATCGAAATTACCTAAAATGATAATTTCAGAGAAAAGCGAAGAGGGAATGTGCTCTATTTTGAAGATTAGATAGTCCAAAAACTTAGGATGGTCTCTATGGCCTACAGAACAAGTGAATTTATTCATAGATTGTCGAGTGAGCCTATGCCACAATGAGGGAAATTTGGACCACTTCATATTAGAAACACGTGATCAAACAAAA